>PVIY010012364.1:0-62219 GCA_004026745.1 Myrmecophaga tridactyla | reverse complement strand
TAAAGGAGAGGATGTGAGCTAGTCCTTAACCAAAGGGGGATCTGGAGAAGGAATGTCCTGGATAAGCTGGTGCATCCTGATCACACAAGCCTTTTCTTCCAAAAATAAAAATTCTACTAAAAAATTTATACATGGCATCTTGGACAAGAAAGTGAGCAGTGACAAATGAAACACCAATCCTGAAGGTTGCCCTTCTAGCCATCGATTTTGGCTAAAATGGGAATGGGCGGGGGGGAGGGGGGACAGCTTCCTGGTAATTTTGCTCTATGTCATGCGACTGTGGGTGGGGCCCAGGGTAAAGGGACGGGTGGGCCAGTCCTGAGCCTGTTAGTTTCCACCTGCCCCCTTGTGCCTCTGCCCTTGCCGTGAGGGGAACATGCCCTGGCTGGCATGCAGTTCCCAGGAGGATGAGAGACCCATGGAGCAGAGTCAGCGGCAGGGCAGCCGACCCTTCCTGGCCTGCAGATACATGAGCAGGCCCAGCTGTGATGAGGTGAGCCCCAGCAGACTCCCCAAGGTGAGACGGCTGCGTAATGCTGAGATCTGGAGGTTGCTAGTTACACAGGTGTAGTAACTGCAGCGGCCGCAGCATAGGGACCTTTACTCTGGCTCTGGCTCAGGGAGGAATTTTCATCTCACTGGTTCCTCCTCTGCCCACTTTGGTTCCGGTGTGGTGACTGCACATTCCTTGCTCAGTGACGGATACGGACTGAGGCTGGTAGTTTACCGTTCCCCATGTCCACCCCTTGAAGACCTCAAGTCCAGCTGCAGTGGCCCATTCCAGGGCGCTGCTCCAACTACAAGGGGCCCTGGTATCAGGGAGAAAGGCAAGGGGGGTATTCAAAGACAGACTTATTTGTGTCTTGTCCCCGAGGAGTTTCACCCCAACGGTGTCTGTGACACCAAGCAACTAACAGGTCTCTGCCCCCAAAGTTTTTTTTTTTTAATAGTAAAATGTTTATTAATTGATGTTACCATAGAAATCCAACTCATAACAAAAGATAGACCATTCTGTTTGGTTGATTTTTTTTTTTAACATGGGCAGGCACCGGGAATCGAACCCAGGTCCTCGGGCATGGCAGGCAAGCATTCTTACCTCTGAGCCACCGTGGCCTGCCCTGATTTGTTTTTTTTGAAAACCACATTATTTTTCATTTTAGGTTTTAACTTCTGTTTCTCCTAAAAAAATTCAGATGGTTTAACATGGGTTAACATTTATAAAAATGATATTAAAAAAAAAGAAATAACACAAAGAAGTGAATTTTTATAACAAGTGGTTAATAATAATTTAAACAGTAAGATAATTTAGTCGAGTATTCCGTCACTCCAGAAAACTTATTTTCAGACACCATGGATAACCTTCCACAACCTTGTTTAAGCAATTCTAACTGTACTCATCGTTCTGGGATGAGTTCTAGAGGTTCTGAGAGAAAGAAAAGAGAGTCTATCCATTCTGTTAATCCCAGAACAGGTTTAAATACAATTTAATAGGGTGCACAAATTCATCCCTTTCTAAGTTTTTAACTCAGCAAATTACTTGCTCACGCAGACAGGGCCAAGTTCTGGAAGAAATACTGATGGTGACTATTTCGCCTTTTGCAGGGGAGGTCAGAGGGGAGAGCCGAGGGGCCTCCGAGCCAGATGGCCAACCCTAAGCACAGCAGGCAGCCCTGGAACTGAACAAACACCCAGAAATGCTGCTGAGCTCATAATTTTCAATACTGCTGGTTCTTCTCAGGATGGGGCAGCATTTCCTAGTCCCGGTCCTCCTCCAGGCTCTGGGGCTGAGTCCTTGTCAGCAATGAGAAATGAGTGAAGTGATTTCCTGCCCTCAAGAAACTGAAAGCCAGTCAGAGCAAACTCCAAGCAGGAAAATTCCCTTTGGCCAAGCATTTCCATAATTACTGGTGCTAAACCAAAGCCTCTGACCTCTATTTTTTCTACAGTCATATAGAATCTTAAAGAACGCTGCAGCTGAAATAGTGAATCCAGCTCTAAAGACTAAAGACAATGATCTCTTTTGCGGGGTTTCTGAGTATTTTTCACTTTCCCATCTTTTTCTCTGCAGGCTTCTTTTGGTATTACATGTACCCAGGGGTGTATTTTTGTTTTTCATTGTTAGATACTTGGGCCCTTGAAGCCTCTATTTAATTATTGCTGTCTGACCCCTCATTTCCACAAAAGTACAAGTCAGGAATTAGGGTTACTTCAGTGGAATCCAAACAACCTCCAGCCATTGATTTGAAGGTGTTGTGCAAACTAAGGCCCAAAGGCCATGTCTAACCTGTTGCCTCTTTTTTTTTAACACGTTTTGTGAAACATAACATATATACAAAAAAGCAATAAATGTCGAAGTACATTGTAACAAGCAGTTATAGAACAGATTTCAGAGTTTGATATGGGTTACAGTTCTAAAATCTTAGGTTTTTCCTTCCAGCTGCTTCAAGACACTGGAGACTAAAACAAATATCAATATAATGATTCAGCAGTCACACTCATTTGTTAAATCCTATCTTCTCTGCTATACCTTGTCCTTCTCCTTTGATCCTTCTCCCAATCTTTGGGCTCTGCTCATTCTAAATTCTTCATGCTGGAAGTGGCTGTCCATAATACGGGATAGGGGGATGGAATTAGTTGATGTTCTGGAGAGACTGGCCCCTCTGGATTTCAGGATTTATCTGGCTTAGGCATCCATCGGGAGGTTGTAGGTTTTTGGAAAGTAATCTTAGTGCATGGAACATTTGTAGAATCTTAGATAGAGCCTGAGGTGTTCTTTAGGGTATGGAATGGTCTTGGTTGGGGTTTGGGAAACCATGCTAATTAGCAATGTCTAGCTAAAGCTTGCATAAGAGTAGCCTCCAAAACAGCCTCTCAACCCTATTTGAACTCTCTTATCCACTAATACCTTATTTTGTTTGTTCCTTCTCCCCCTTTTGGTCAGGAAGGTGTTGTTGATCCTACAGTGCCAGGGCCAGCACTGGCCTTGTATCCCATGCCACCAGGGAGACTTTTACCCCTGGATGGCATGTCCCATGTAGTGGGGAGGTGATGCTATTTCTTGAAGAGTTGGGCTTAGAGAGGGAGAGGCTGCATCTGAGCAACAGAAGAGTTTTTTTTTTTAATTGTTGCCTGTTTTTGGAAATACATTTTTTTATTGGAACGCAGTTTGCTTGTTTAAGTGTCGCCTATGGCTGCTTTCTCCATGCAAAGATGGAGTCGAGGGGCTGTGGTAGAGACTGGTTGGCCCATAAAGACTAAAGGATTTACTCACACGTTCTTAACAGAAAATGTGTGCCAACCCCTGGGTTAGGTACGGGCTCCAGACCTGGCTTCTGAGTTTTGAATCTCAGCTTGGTCCCTCACCTATGTATAATCAGGGACAAGCGACTTAATTTCCACAAGCCTCAATTTTCTGCTCTGTAAAATGAGGATGATACAGTTCTTTCCCTGGGGGTGGAAGGGAAGAGTAACTGAATTATTCTACACTGAGAACCTCAATCCCTGCCTTGGCTCTGCGGTAGACTCAATCATGTAGACTCTCATAAGACATGTTCTTAATCTTAAATCTGTGTTCCTGGGGCATGAACGCATTGTGTCAACAGGACCCTTAGTTATGGTGTGGGCTCTTTGTGATCGACATCTCCTAAGATCCCACTTAGGAGTGGCCAAAGTGATTGGACGCCTTAATCCATGTAGCTGAAGGCTTTAGGTGAGAAGTGGCTGAAAGAGCTAGGAACCTAAAGACAGTGGAAACCAAGAGAGCAGACACAAGAAGAGAGTGAGTGCCACATGATGGAAGACTGGGGTGCAAGCCGGGGGACCCCGAGGACTATGGCCAGCCAGCACCGAATGCTACAGACCAGGGTGAAAAGCATGGTCTTGCCCTTGCCTTGATTTTCCACTTCTAGCCTCTGAAACCATGAGCTCACAATGCTTTTTGTTTAAGCCAGCCCATGGTGCTATTTGTCATAGCTACCCTGGCAAACTCAGACTGTCTCTTGCCCATGCGGCAAGCTGCCTGGTATGGCTTCCCTGGAATCCTTAGCTTCTTATATAAAGGAATCGTCCTGCAGTTTTATGATTGAAGCCTCACGAGGGCAGGGGCCACCTCAGTCTTTATCTTCTGCCTGGCACAGGGCTGGATGTACACTACACGCTTAATAAGTAATGGATGAATTAATAACGAGTGCACGTGAGGTATCATTTTGAATATGTCTGAAAAGGAGTCACTGTTCTCATGGGGCAGGGTGGACTGGAAAGAGACAGGATGGAAGCAGAGGGATTCCTTGGACTGTTCCGGAAGCAAGGCAAGCCCTGCCCAACATTCTCTGACTCCCTTCCCTACTTGATTTTATTTTCTTATGAGCAACTATAGCTCCTTTTTTCATCGAGAATTTTATTTTGAATATTTTAAATATTGAGAAAAGTTGAAAGAATTATACCATCTTATTTTTTAATGGACTTCAAAGTAAGTTGCACATCCTGAACACTTCATGCTGCATTACACTGGGCAGAGTTCAACTGTAGTTCAGGCTCTTTTCTTTTAAGATGCAATTTTCAAACAGTGAAATTCACAAATTGCCAATTGTTCAATTCAATGAGTTTTGAGAAATGCATGTACCTGTGTACCCCCAACTCCAGCCATGACACGGAGCACTCCCACTATCCCAGAAAGTTCTCTTGTGCTGTCTGTGGTCTCAGTCAGAGGCAATTGCTGCTCTGAGTTTCTCCACCATAGGTTGGGTCAGCCTCTCTTAGAACTTCACATAAATACCACCGTACAGTATGCACTCTTTTACATCAGGATTCTTTTACTTAGCATACTGTCTTCTAAGATGACTTCATGTTTTTTCACTCCATCAACAGCTCTTTGTTTTTTTTTGGGGGGGGGGTTAGGGGGGTGGGTGTACTTGGTCTGGGAATCAAACCCGGGTCTCCTGCATGGCAGGTGAGCATTCTAGCACTGAACCACCTGTGCACCCCTCATTTTTTTTTATAACAGTAGAACTGTTTAACTCTTCTCCTGTTGATGAGCATCTTGGCATTCCAGTTTTTGGCTACTGGCAAACACTTCTTTTATAATTCAAAAACTAAAAATGAGCAGACACCTACAATGGTTCCTCCTTGCCAGCAGGATAACTACTGATGAAGATGATGAAGAGGGCCACTACCATTGTACTATTAGGATCCAAGGACTCTGCTGTGGCCTTACATCCATTATCTCATTTCTCAGCCTCTCTCTCAGGCTGCTATTTGGTACCCTGTTCTAGTTTGTTAGCTGCCGGAATGCAATATACCAGAAACGGAATGGCTTTTAAAAAGGGGAATTTAATAAGTTGCTAGTTTACAGTTCTAAGGCCGAGAAAATGTCCCAATTAAAACAAATCTATAGAAATGTCCAATCAAAGGCATCCAGGGAAAGATACCTTGGTTCAAGAAGGCCGATGAAGTTCAGGGTTTCTCTCTCAAGTGAGAAGGCACATGGCGAACACAGTCAGGGCTTCTCTCTCAGCTGGAAGGGCAAAGGTGAACACGGTGTCATCTGCTAGCTTTCTCTCCTGGCTTCCTGTTTCATGAAGCTCCCCAGGAGGCATTTTCCTTCTTCATTTCCAAAGGTCACTGGCTGGTAGACTCTGCTTCTCGTGGCTATGTCATTCTCTATTCTCTCAGAAATCTTTCTCCAAAGTGTCTCCTCTTTTATAGGATTCCAGTAAACTACTTAAGACCCACCCGAATGGAGACACGTCTCCACCTAATCCATTTTAACAAACACTCTTGATCACTCAAGATCACCTCAAGATCACATCAAGATGTGAATCCCTAAGTCACATCTCCAGGGAGATGATCTAATTACAGTTTCAAACATACAGTACTGAATAGGGATTAGAAGAAACAGTGGCCTTTACAAAATGGGATTAGGATTAAAACATGGGTTTTCTAGGGTACATTCATCCTTTCAAACCAGCACACACCCTTTCCAAACAAGAGCATTTTGCCTTCCTAACTTCGCACACTCCTCCCTCCTTCAGAGCCTTCCAGTCTAGCCAGGTGGGACACCCCTTTTCCCTACCTCCACTCTGCCCATGCCTGCTGAAGTCCCTGTGCCTCTTCCAAGCCCACTGGGCCTGTGCTGGTCCATCACCCATCTGCCCTTGCCTAGGTGGCCCTCTTACCTCCCCGGCTAGTCCAAATGCTCTAAGAGAAGATGCTAGGTCTTGAGTTTTCCCTCATTCTGCACTCTACATATGCTTCCTCCTGGCTCTATACACTGTATGTCTAGATGAGCAGTTGCTGGTGATACAAAACCAGACAATAGCACCAAACCTTTACATTGTTGGACTGGCTTTGTGAAAGCTTATGAGTTCCCACCTTGCCTAGGTTTGAGCTAAACAGTTCTCTCCCTTCCCCCTGCCTCTCTAACGAAGGCACATTTAGCACAAATCCAGAAAATCTCCATAGCAATGCTCTATTGAGAGCACACAAGGCTCAACTCAGATCGTTCAATCCTGACTTTTAACACTGTTTTTATTACTTGCCTTCAAAAGTATGCAGTTTCATTCTCCAATTCCCATTTGGCCATTGTTGCAGACGCTGGCTGCTTCCGTAGTCAACAAGAATCAGCCCACGATGCATGTGTATTTTTCAGTGTGGACACACACACACAGAGAACCAGTCCCACCTAGTTTCACATGTGCATATAGCTTGTAACATAGTTCCCTGACTCCTACAGCATTTGGGGATCTCAAATTATCAGTCTCAAAGATTCTGACTTTCCCTGTCCTACAGTTTCAAGTAGCCATCTCTCTGCGGCTTGAGGCCAGCTCCACCCAACCAGGAAATTCTTTTAGGAAAACTAAGAAGCTGCTGGATTTTTGTTAATTTGCTTATAACATGGAACATATGTTGCACGTCACTTTGCATTTTCTTATTTGGGTAAATTTAACACTTGTTTGGCCTACGGTTCCCAATGGATGGGCCTAGCCTAGACTTCCCATTGTATGATATCACTGGGTGGGTAGCTCCTTCCTTGAACCATGAAATGAAGTACAGTAATGAAATGAAAATAATGAAAGTACACCGGCCTAGAAGAAAGCAGCAACTTAGGATAGCTGACAGTCCTTTCCTTTTCAAAGTGTTCTCACAAACCTCATCTCGTGGCAACTCTGGGGGGGTAACAGGGTAGGGTGTCCTCCCCATTTAAAGATGAGACAACTGAGGTTCCGAGAGGCTACAGACCTTAGCCAAGACCACTGAGGTTGAATTGGGGGCCCTTCCCCCAAAAGATATGCTGAAGTCCTCACCCTCAGGACACACGAATGTAATCTAATTTGGAAGCAATTATTTGCAGATGTGATCAAGTCAAGGTAAGGTGCAGTGGAGGTGGGCTCTAAATCTAGTGGCACAGAGGAGAATAGGGCTGCATGAGGACGGAGGGGGAGGCTGGAGCAACGCTGCCACAGCCAAGGAACGCTTGGGGCCACTGGGAACTGGAAGAGTCAAAAAAAGGCTTCTCCCCTGGCCCTGGGGACACCCTGCTTTGGTCTGCTGGTCTTCAGAGCTGTCAGAATGGGTTCTGTGGTTTTGAGCACCTGGGTTGTGGCACTTGTTCACGGTAGGGGTTGAATTTGTACTAGGGATTAGGCTTTAGGGTCCCAAATTCTAGACTCTCTCACTGCATTCTGTCCCAACCACGGAAAAGACCAGGGTTTTCCTTTTCACCCACTACAAGCCAGCTGGGGGCATCTGGGCTTTTCCTACCTACCACTTCCATAGGACTCTTGAGGGAATTTTACGAACCACATCTATCAATGCAGCAGATGCCACTGGTACCTGCCCTGCCCTACATCCCTAAGATTTTGGTGAGCGCTAGTTGACCTGCCAGAGCCAGCTCCTGCATCCTTTCCCACACCCTGGAAGGGCCAGCAACCCATGGCCCTGGGGGCTGTCCTCCACCAGTGGCCCTCGGGAGGTGTCTGCAGGCCCCAGCTCCCTGGCCCTCAGCTGAGCTCACTCTGCCTGTGTGCTGCACACAGTGCCCCGATCCTGCCAGTGGACTGAACCCTGGCCTCCCACGGCAGTAACAGGCTTGCTAACATACTCTATTGGCTGCTTCCTTTCCCCATCTCACCTTCCCACTCTCCTACTGGTTTTCCTGCTCCTCCTGAACAAACTCCTTGCCCTCGAATCCTTGTCTCAGGATTGACTGGCTCCTGGGGGACCTAAACTGTGCTAAATGATGACACTGAATCAGCTTCAGGCCTTGACGACCCAGGTAAGCTCTGCCACTGTGGGACCTGCAGCGATGCTTCCTTCCCCCCAAATCATCTTATTTTTCCTGACACGGACCCTGAAATCCCACAGTAAAGAGTTAGCACAGATTGTTGGTCTGCTTTTAATAAAAGGTTATAAAGAGTTTTTCTTAACCATCTGAGTGCATTGTCTAGAAGACAAAGATTCTATATCAAATCAGGATAATACTCTTCGGAGTTTATGTTGGCCTGATCTACTTTATTTCAGAAGACAAGTCTTTTCTCACTTTTGAAATGCAAAATATTGCAAAGTATTTGTTCTTTCACCTTGTAAAAATGAGGTGCTAAAATAGTTTAATATATTACATAAGAAGTATTTTGGAAGTATTATAATAAAAGAGATTTTCTATCCTTCTGTTAGATGAAGTTGCATGGATGAAATGTTATGCATTTATTTCGATATTGCATAAAATTCCTAAAGACGTGCTAATGCTCTCACTTCCATGGTATATCCCGATATTGATTGGCATGATGTTAGACAACAGTATGATGCTATTATTTATAGTCTTCGTTAAGTCTTAGAAGAAGGGTACAGATCATGGAATTGATCAGAGTTCCTTGTCAGTTACACTACTTTGCTTTAATCCTTTTCTAAAAGTACATGCAGTCACCTATAACTGAGAACTTCATCTTCAACAAAGAGGAACTTGAAAAGAAAAGCAAGACAAGTACATAAATTATGTTCTACTGTTAATTAATGTAACTCTGGTAAATGGGTGCACGTGAGACAGGATAAGATTTCTGCTATAGTTTGTGGTGGATGACCCCAGTATAAGTCAATTGTCAAATGTTTTTATTTCTGGAAACAGCTTCATTTAGAAATAAGAACATTAGAACGTAGATTGTAAACTCTCAGAGCAGTCACATCTATTCCTGAGCTCGGTTATTTCTGGATTCTGAGACGCTTTGCTCTTTGTGGATACCCACATGATGCCTGCATGTGACACCTGAGACATGGACTCCGAGTTCGCCAGCTCTAGGTACATTAAAGGAGCAATATCACTTCATACAGCAACTGTTAAAAAAAAAAAGCTGAAAGAAATCAGACTTCAGCTGGATACGAATGAGCTGATTTGGTTAAGACTAAAATAAATCAGAATTCAGAGTAAAAGATGGTACTGTCTGTATTTTAAGACTTGAATTTCAGTATGGGACCAAAGGAGGAGACATTTACTTTATCCAAAATTTAAATTTTCTGTAGCACACTATCTGATTTAACCTGTCTAGTCAATTCATTGGAACAAACTAATTCAGCTCTATTTGACATAGAACTAAAATAGGGAATGAGAGCTTAGTATTCTGTATGCATTTCAGAGTATTTTGAGCAGAAAATAAAAAAGTATTTGCGAAGGACCCTGAGGAACTGAAAAAGAAAACCTGAAACTATTAAACTTCCCCAAATGGGGAATTCCTGCTATTCTCTCAAACAATAGGGGCTCTCAATTTATTAAACCAAGCACTCTATCTTGAGACTTACCCTTATGAAACTTATTTCTGTAATGGTGACACTAACTTATAATTAATGCCTAAGAGCTACCCTCTGAAAACCTCTTTTGTGGCTTGTGGTCTCTCTCTAAAACAAACGCTGCAAATAAACACTCTACCTCCCCCCTATATGGGACATGAGTTCTAAGTCTCCCTGGCAAATGGGACATGACTTCCAAGAATGAACCCTGCCCTGGCACTATGGAATTAGCAAGGCTTTCTTAACCAAAAGGGAGAAAAGTAATAAAACAAAATAAAGTTTCAGTGGCTAAGAAATTTCAAATAGAGTTGAGAGTTCATTCTGGAGGTTACTCTTATGCAAGCTACAGTTGGATATTAAAAAATGCCACAGTATGCCAAGCTTCAAGCAACAGTTTCCCCAAAATTCTAAAGAATACCCTGGGCTGTAAGATTATAAAATTTTTACTTATTAAGTTTACTTTTCAGAGACTTAAGCCTCCAGATTGTTTCTATGCCAGTTGAGCCCTGAAACTTAGAGGTACAGCTATCTCCAAGAATAATGACCAGTTTCATTCCTCTATCCCTCAGAATTAGATATTGAGCTCACTGGGTGGAGAATCTGAATTTGTTTGGTATCAATTTTTCCACACCTTGACTTTTGGGAAGTATTTGTTTTGGGCACTTAATCAGATAGTTGTCTTCTGAGTAAACCACAACATGCTAGGACATGACAAAATCTGCAAAACTGCATTCATTCCTTACCGCCAAATGTATGACCCTAATATCAAGTACAAAACAGCCGTCTTGGTGGTAATTATCTGATAATTATGACTTGGAAGTCCCAGCTAGTGGAAGTGGAAAAATTGCTCCAGAATTGTCAGCAGGTCCCATGTCAGGGCAGGAGAGACCATTAAACGGACCAGGCTGTCCATGTCTGATGTCAGAGACATAACCAGATGCCATGGGGTTAACACCAAGCTATAGCGAAAGAGATCCCAGAATGGCCTTTTGGAAATGAAGCCTGTCTCCTGGGGAAAGCTGGGGCAGAGATGAAGGCAGCCTGGAACACGTGCAGCAAACATGCCCCTAAGTTTGCCTTTTCAGCAAACCTGGAACTACTTTTTCAAACAATTTTTTCACTTCAGTCTGAGGTACCGCAGCCAATACCCCCAAGTGTGGCTGGGCACAGGGAGCTGCTGGTCCCCCTGCCCCCCAGCGGCTGATAAAAGCCATGGAGGGATGCAGAAAGGCAGAGGGAATCTAGACAACTGGTGATCCTCAGGAGAGTTGCCCTTTGGATCCTGGATGGTTCTTCCTGCCCCCAGATAGAAACCCACTGCAGAATTGTCACTCACTGTGGCCCTGGGCAGCAGCTTTTTCTGGTTGCCAGGATATTCTGGGATTTCTAGAAAGGCAATCTGGGGGCCAAGGGCTTACTGCCCATCCAGTTTGTTCTCTCTCAATATAAAGGCCTCAGCCTTAATAAACAAATCCTGTCCTCTCAGTA
Organism: Myrmecophaga tridactyla; assembly: GCA_004026745.1. Lineage (NCBI taxonomy): Eukaryota > Metazoa > Chordata > Mammalia > Pilosa > Myrmecophagidae > Myrmecophaga > Myrmecophaga tridactyla. The sequence continues at coordinate 50,957 of PVIY010012364.1, read as the reverse complement.
AAGATTCAAACTCAGGGATGGGTCTAGTCTAAAATCCCACCTCAGTCATCAAATCCCAAGCTTTGGTGCCCACAGAGTCCACAGGTGGCTTCTGTGGGTGCCATGTGCTTTCTTGTCATAGTTCCCTTCCTTCTTGTTTGGTTTTTGGTGTTTTGGGAAGAGAAAACATCTCACTGCCCTCTCTCTGCCCCTTGCTAGCTATGTGATGTAACCTGTTGGGCCTTGGCTCCCTGTCTGCAGAATGGGGATAAAAGTCACATCACACTTAGAAGGAAGCCTGAAATTTTACAAAGCCTGGATGGCTCCAGGGGTTGTAGCCCCTGCCCAGCCTTCTGGGCTCCCTTTCTTTATCTCATGCCCCCATCCCTGCCTCCCTGGCCTTCTTTCTGTTCTCAGAACACATTGGCCTCAGCATCTTTGTACCTAAACTTCCCTCTTCCTGGAATGCTACCCCCCAACCTTCCCTGTCCCCTGCCACCTTAACTCTCCATATGCTGGCTCTTTCTTATCATTCATGACTCACCATAGACTGACTTCCCTGTCCCCTTAATACAGAATGACCCTTGGCTGCCACTCTCTATTGCATCACCCCATCTCACTGTTTTCAAAAGACTTCCTTCCACTCTTGTATTTGTTCATTTAGGTACCGACTGCCATTCCCACCAGGTGTAAGTTCTAAGAGGGAGGGTGTAATCTCTCTTGCTTATATCTGTGTCCCCAGCACCTTGCTAAGCTCCTGGCACACAGTAGGTACACAGAAAACATTTGTGAAAGGAAGAGTGCTTTCCCTTATTTAGTCATCGTAAGGATTAGATGAGTCCACGTGTGCAGTCTCCTCACAGTGCCAGGTGTATAATGGGTGCTCAATGGATGTAGCCACTGCCGTTCTGTTTGCCCTCCTACTATCCTCCGGGGCCAGACTTTTCTTCCAATCTGCTTTGTTCACATGTCTCCTCCCTAGGGGAAGTGATGCTGATGGAAAAATTAGGATCCATCCATCCATCTATTCATCCATCTACTTGTCCACACCTCTATCCATCTGCCCCTCACTCACCCATCTACCCACCTATCCATCCACCCATCCATCTACCTGTCCACCCATCCATCCATCCATCGATCCACCCATCCATGTGTCCATCTATCCGTCCATCCGTCCATCCATCCACCCAAATAATTATTTGTTGAGTGTGTTCTAAGTTGCCAGGCACTGTGCCAGACACAAGGGAATAGTGAGTGAGATGGCCCAGCTTCTGTCCTCAGGGAGGTCACCTCCCTAGGGAGAGACAGAGACAAAAGGACAAAGATAAGCGCTCTGATGAGAGCTGCTAAAAACCATAAGTGTGAGTTTTGACAGTTAATCAAATGGTATTTAAGATACTGTTTAATATTTAGAATTCAAGTAACTCAGATACCTGTATTTATAGATTTTTTTCCTTCTTTGCTTTAATTTTTAAATTGGTTTATGAAACATATTGTACAAACAGGCTTTATGATGATTACTTAGATTTTTTAAATATGCCTATGGATAAACTAACAAAGATAATTATTTTAGATGGTTAAGATTTTCATATGTTAACTGTAAGAATATTTGTATCTTCATATTTTCCTGAAATAAAGAAAATATTTAGTAACATAGGTCATTACTATAGAAATGCAGATATTTGTAAGAACTTTCTACTTGATATTCTGAGAACATTCACTGTTTTGTCAGCTGATCAAATGGTATCTAAGCCAGTTTTTAATACTCAGTATTTAAGAACTTTGCTATCGAATATGTAGATTTTTTCCTTTTTCCCTAATTTTAAATTGATTTATGAAACTTACTGCACAAACACAGGCTTTACAATGATTATATGGATACTTTATTTATATATGCCTATGGTTAAGCTAATAATATCCATTTTTTTTGTGGTTCTAAGTGTACTGTTTGCTTTCTTAAGTAAAAAATATGAAAAAAAAAGGAAAAAACAAAACACAGGTGTGCCACCTGACCCAGGCTTGGGGTGATGTCTGACATCTGAAGGATGAGCTGGAGAAGGAGAGAGCAGGAGCCCCTCATGGGGGTTTGTGAGGGAAGGTTGGGGCCATTTCCTGGGACTCCTGACCTACTGGGAAATAGAAAAGCACAACTGGGCTGGGGCAATACTGTGTTGCTGTTTTGATCTAACATTACTAGACAAAGAGGTCATCTGTACTAGCAAAGTTTTCCAGAAAATTAAAGTCTCCTTCTCTACATGTTAGCACCTTAAGGGCTTTTGATGAAAATATTTCATTCTGAAACACCAACTTAATGCTCATTGAATGTATGGGATATAATTTAATTTTTTCTTGATGACTCTGACTCACCATGAACATAAAGTATTTAATTGGGCTGAACTATGGTGATTACGTATAGTAGAATATAGAAATAATCAGGTGTTATCGATGTATGAGGGACAGCATGCCCCTAAAATTGAAGAAATATAATTTAATCTTCATTTATGCAAGTAAAACATGCCTACTATATATAAGAATGTCAATTGGTGCAGTGTGGATGGCAAACATGAGATGCACAAGGCCTTAAACTTGGGATGCAGCAGACAGATATGATATGTGGTAAGTACTGTGAAACAGGGCAGAGAAAACAGGACAGCAAGGACTCAGGGAGAAGAGATTCTGTGCAGCATCTGGAAGCTCCTGGAAGGGCTAGAGGAGTCAGGCTTGTGGGCAGGACCTGGGGTTTTTTCTGCTTGTGGGGTTTCCTCCCTGGATGGATGCCCTGGCAACCAAAGAGAACAAACTATCCCAGTAAAATAAGCAAAAAGGAGCATTTCAAAGAATACCACCAGACTCTGTGATGATTTCTTTACTCTGTCTCTCAAAGACATGGCTGATCTGGCTGGCCAGTCACAGCCCATTTACATTTCAGTTTTGACTCCAATAAGCATGAAAACATGCCGCAAGAGTAAAGAATATCACTACTTATGAAATATAAAACTCTAGAATACACAACTTTAACCGAAATACAACTGTGGCTTCCTAATGGTTTCTAAGTTGAAAGCATTACTGAAAAATAAATTAACCAGACTTTTTTTCTCTGAATCTTTAAAGCCCAAAATGGAATGTTGTTTTCAACCAATAGCACCAAGTCAATGGGCTGTCTACATGCGAAAGAACAAAATTGGATCCCCTACCCACACCACACATAAAATGAAACCTCCTGGATTTCCCTAAGATTCATGGACTGTTTAAAGACTGAATTATTGAATTCTGCTTTCCAAAGAGAGGCCTACATTGAGCATTTGTATCCCTGAAATCCAATGATGATCTCTCTGGCAGTGGCTACAGAAATGGACACTGGCATCTTGGTGAAAATCCAACTTGACCCACCTTCCTCTAGAGTCTTTCCCACTGAAAGGCTCCCCGAGGTGCACGCTCCTGCATGTCCTGGACCATAAAGAAAGAAGCAACTTGTCTCTTCTCCTGTGTTTTCCCTCCACTTCAAGGATATAGGCAATTGTCAATCCCAGGACTATAGTTGTTCCTTGTACAAGTCCAGTAGATCCAATTATATCCTCTTTGGATGGAAAACATGAATTTGAGCCAAATCTTTAATATGGCCTGAATTTTTGGCTTCATGATGCCACCTGTCACTAGACTTTGGACCTGAAAAGGGAATGTTTTCATGGCTGTGGGTGTTACTGATAGGAGAATCATGTTTAATATTCCTTTCAGACCAGAGTGTTGGGAGAACGTTAGAAGGAGAGGCCTGGAAGACAGATCACTATGGGGTTACTTATGTACAATATAGTTGGAATTCCAGGGCTCATGCCCATGTTCAGTTGGGAAGATTTCAAAATTGGCAAGAGAAACTAGTTTACTTTTATGATGAGTTCTGAGTTCTGCTTTTGGAAATTTTTTATTTCACCTTCCCTATTGTACCCTTTAACATCAGTAAGGAAAACCAATACATGTAATGGATTTTAGGGATATTGGGAGGATTTTTGTTCCCTGTTCCTGCCTGTCCATTCTTCACTGGAGAGGGTCAACATGGAAAATTCTTAAAGATTCAGGGACTGGTTTTCCAGATTGCTTACAGCTCAGTTTCTTTTTTCTTTGGCTGCCTGCTTTTTAGCCGCCATCCTTTCAGTCCTCACCAGCAGCAACAAAAAGTTCCTGAAATTCATTCAGATAAGTCTTAATTTCACTTCTCATAACTTTGATAGGAAGTAAGTGGGAAAGTGAAACAACATGAGGAATAAACCAGGTGGACTGTTGATGACCTCAGCAGATCCAGACCCAGGGCTCAGAGCTGGATTCAAGGACAAGGAAGCCAGGCTGGGGCTGGAGTGTCAATGAATATGGAATACAAGGATGAAGTAGGAAATGAGATGAGTGACAGAATGTTGAATTTAAAAACAGAGGACTTGCTGGGACCGATGAGACACCCAAGACAAAGTACAGTCAAGTAACCACAGAAGCTCCCTAAATATTTTCTAGGGCAATTAGGCTAACACAGAGCTTTTGTTTGGAGGAGGCTATGCAGATCTGAGGCCACAGCTGCAGGACTTGATGTAACACAGTAAGAATGAACAATGAGCCCAATAATCTCCCTTCTCCACCCTCTCCTCCTGCAGCATGTGTCTCTACTCAAAAATAACAGTGAACCAAATTTTTAAAATATATTGGTTTGAAGGGACATCAAAGTACTACCTAGTACCATCGTGTCTCAGCCTGGACCTGAAGTTTCCCTCTAAGTCACGAAAAGTGAATTGGAGAAAAGATAATGGAAAAGGAATGGAAGACTCATCATGGGTTCCAGTAAATTCAGCACATTTGTCATGGCTTGAGCACAAAGATGTGTGTGTATATATAGACACTCACACACACACACACACACACACGCACACACATACCATGAGGAAGGCAGGTATGTATAAGACCCAGTGTCCACTGCATGGAGCGTCCCAAGGTCAGAACAGGAGGATGCCATGAAGCTGTCCTCCAGCCTCAGGAAATGAAGTTAGAATGAATTAAAATGTAAAGATATTTAGAAGCTGGTGGGAGCTTAAGAGAAGATTCTTCACCCAATCATTATGTCAACTGACACAGATACTTCTCTATCTTCATAGGATGAAGATCAGGGATATAAGCTTACCTGAAAAACTACTGAGGCACCACTTGTCCCCACTGGAATGGCAGGTTTTGCAGCAATTGTGCACATGGATTATACAAACTGAAGAGCAGGGGAAATTCTAAAATGTCCACTCACCTGATTCACACGCATGGCACAGCCCAAGGCTTTGTTGTGGGATCAGTGACTCTTGGTGTGGGCTATTCAAAAATACTGGGAAAAACCTAAACTTTAAAAGAAGAGCTGCTGTCTGGTCTTGTTGGTGGTATTTGCTTTGGTTAGACACCTGAAATTGAGGTTACATGTATATGCTGAAAATAAATCATTTGAGTAGGTTCAGCCATAACATGGTATTTTGCATACTGGCTTCCATTCTTTCAGGCTTGATTTGCCTGGTGACCAAATTATTGATGATTAGTTCACTAACTGGGTGATTTAGGGAAGGCAAATTTGCACAAAAGAAACATGTCACCCAAATTCTCTTGATAATGGTGAAATGGCCACATTCTTAAACTCTAATGATGAAATTAGTTATAAGAAGACAGCAGGCCAACCCTGAATCACCTTGCTGCAGAACATCATATTGTTTGGTTATGTGAGAGTGCTATTTACCCCAATTAATTTAATTTTTTCTGCCAACTTCTTGACTGGTCTAATATTTTAATTTCTAGGGCTGGTTGACTCTTAGAGAACTCTTTCAGAAAATCCATGGAATATAGCATTGTAATGCCTCCCACAACTGAAAATTTGTGTGTTTAAACTAAATCTAAAATACTGGAAACAGAGCTGCTTAGAAGTAGTATTTATTTTAGACTCATACTTAAACACAAGAATAACCTAATTATGGATTCCAGTTTAGCTCTTTTATAATTGCAAAATTATATTTTTACTGCTGTTATTAGAATAATTTTAAATGTCATCCTGAAATAGAAGTGTGTATTTTAAATGTCATCCTGAAATAGAAGTATGTATTTAAAGTGCTAACCCGAAAGTAAATGAGAACTTCAAATGTGTATAGTATGTTTACTTTCTTTGTAAGATTCATAAATGTTAAACAAAACACATTACCTGTATTAGAGGTGATTAGTGATTTATGAGCAAGTTGGTTTGGCAAGGCTATAAATTATAAACAAACGTGACATACTAAAGAATGCTTTGTTGCACCTGTGAAATTCTCTTGTCTGACTGTATTAGCCTCCTTCTCTAGAGAAACAGAACCAACAGGATATATCTGTAAATATAAAAGTGTCTCACACAACTATGGGAATGCAAGAGTCCAAAATCCGTAGGGCAGGCTGCGAGGCTGGCAACTCTGATGAAGGGTCTCCATGAACTCCACAGGAGAGGCTGGTTGGCTGAAGAAGCAGTGAAAATTCTCTCTTCTCCCTTAAAACTCTTCAACCAATTGGTTCCAACCCAACAGATTGGATTATCTTGTTTGCGGGAGATGTGGCTTTAATTGATGGTAGATGTAATTGGCCACAGATACAATCAACTGAACGAGGATTTAATAAACCTGCGTTCTGGTTTATGAACCAGCCACGAAATATCCTTGCGGCAACAGTTAGGCGAGTGCTTGCCTGACCAGACAACTAGGTACCATCACCTGGCCAAGCTGACACCAGAACCCAACCATCACACTGACTTTACAGTCCACAGTGATACATGGTAAATGTATTTCTATTAAAGTGAGTGAAAACACACACACACACACACACGTGAGGAATAGTATCATTTTCACGAACTGTCACATGAGCACCTGCACCATCTGGTCCTGTATGCTGCCCCAGCTGCATCTCAAACGATGCTCCCCGTTCTTCATTCACTCTGCTCTACTTACATGGAACTTCTTTCTCTTTCTCCAACATGCCAAGCGCATTTTACACGGCTGATTTCCTTGCCTGGAATGAATGTGCTCCTTCCTGCTGCGATTTCCCCAGGGCTGGGTCCTTGTCACCCTTCAGATTGCAGCTCTGAGTCACCTCTTGATGCAGCATCCCAGAGCATCCAATGTAATGGACACTCCTCCTGTCTGTCAGCACCCCATTTCATAAACAACAGAGAAGAGGCCTCCGCCACTTAGGATATGTTGGCTTCCTTCCATCTTCTTTGGCTCATCTTTACCCTGTGGGGAAACCTTTCAGCTTACAGGGAACTTCACAGCAATCAAAGCCACGTGGACTTTCTTTATGAACTTCAGTTCTAATATGGCCAGCTGGACACACCTTCCCTTGCTGAAATGCCCATTAGCCAAACATGTGGCTGATGACAGCCATCATTAGATAAAATGAGCAGCAACATCTTTTGTGGAATGTTTGGTAACTCACAACACACTGTAAAGATGGATGAAATGAATGCTTGGCAATATATTTACAGAAGCACCCAGTGCTGGCTTGGGTGGAAAAACTTCCTGATGCAGGAAGAAACCTCTAATTGCAATTTCTTCCTCAGTGTTTGGACAGTATCTAGGACCACAGACTCCATTTGCAGAGGAGGAAACATTTTGGTGAGTTAGGAAACAGCATTGCTGTCCACCTGGGCCATGTGTATCATCCACCTGAAGCCATACTAGGCTGGGCCTGAGCCTTGAGAAAGAGCCTAGAGGCCACGACTGCAGGGTCTGACTCTGGGGCCGGGTTCCTGGCAGAGAAGGTATTTTAGTTTTCCAGGGCTGCTATGACAAGTACTACACAAGGGTTTGGCTTAAATAACAGGAATTTATTGTCTCATGGTTTGGAAGGCTAGAAATCCAAAGGAGGGCTTGCTTTCTCTCAGAGTCTGTAGCATTCTGACCATCTGCCATCACATGGCAATCTTTCTCTCTACACCTGCTCCTCTGATTTCTGCTGAGCTCTGCCTTCCACTTCCCTGTCCAATCTCCTTTGCTGGCGTGGACTTCAGCCCCATCGGGTTAAAACCCAGCTTCATGCAGTCTGACTGCTCCATAATAATAGGGTCTTCAATGCTCCTTTTACAAGAGAATGCAGATTAACACCTGAATATGTCTTTTGTGAGGACATGATCCAATCCCCAAAAGAAGGCACGTTGTATTTTGAAAGCTGATAAGTCCATGTGCTATTTCCTTAGTGAATAAAACTGCTTTGCATGCAAAACAAGCACCTAGTGCTGGGTTGGGTAGAAAGACGTAAAGAGGCACAAAACGGTAGAGTGGGGTTAGCACACTACAGCCCCGTGGTCAAATCTGGATGACCACCTGATTTTGTATAGCTGGTGAGCTAAGAATGGTTCTTACATTTTAAAATTTTAGAACAGGAGCAAAAGAAGCATAATATATGATGACAAGGGGGAAAAAAAGCTTGACTTTGAAAGGACTCTGATGAAGAGATTTGTTTCTCCCTCAAAATTAGTTCTTCCATACCTCCTTTATCTTGAGATCCTTTTTGCAAAGGCCAAGGTCACTAAAAACAGATTCTGCACAGATCTGGATTTAAAGAAGTGATGGAGAAAACTACTTACATAGGATCCATAATCCACAGCCAGTGTCTGCAGAGCCCAGGGGAGCCCCAGGCCGATGAGGATGTCAAAAACGTTGCTCCCAATGGAGTTGGACACAGCCATGTCCCCCATCCCTGCAAGGACATGAGTGCACTTGGGTCAGAAGCTGACCCCAGGGTTGCTGGGGTCCCCTGCCCAGCTCTCCTCAACCTTTGGACATGTTTGGACCCTGGGACATTGCTGTCCAGCATCACCCTTTGTCAAATGTGGAGATACAGACTCTACTGAACTGCTGACCTTCTTTTCAAATAGGATCACAGATCAAATGGAGGTGATTTCAGAAGATGAGTATGGTTCCCCCAATACTGGAGGCTCCTGATGGAAAGGAATGAACTCAATGGTTCTACTAAGCAGTTCACCAGCTCACCAACTCAGACATTTTAGGATCATCTCCTACTGCTCAAGGTTGAATTCAACTCCTCCACTAAATAATTGAGTAGTATTTAAAAAAATAATGGGATTACAAAATTTCATGAGGACTTATTGTGGACACTGTGCTTGGTTTCATAGTTCCATGCTATGTTTACTTAAAGGCATGAGGCATATAAACTGGAGCGGGTGCTGGGGATGGGGTTGACCCTTTGGGGGAGTCCATCTGGAAAGGGACCACCAGTTCCAGGCCTGCTGCAGAGGGAAAACCTCTGTCAACCTCCATCCCCTCAGCCATAAAAAGGGGCATGTGTGTCCTCACCTCCTAGAGGTGTTGTTCAAATTAAAGAACGCATCCAAAGTGTTCTCAGTGTGTGGCACTCAGGAAAGGTTAGCGTGCCTGTTTTTAATCCCAGAAGGATAGTAATATGAACTGCAGAAGGGTCTCTGGGCTGCCACCTGGAAAATGCATCTGACTTCCCTTAGGGAAGAACCTCTGGCTTGGTTCTCAGCCCTTCTGTTCCCAGGAGGTCCCCACCCCTGCCCGCCACGGGGCCCACCTTGTCTGGCCACAATGAGGCTTGCCATGCAGTCGGGCACGCTGGTTCCAGCCGCCAGGAAGGTGATGCCCATGATGACGTCAGGAATGCCCAGAGTGTATCCGATGATGGTGACCTGGGGGAAGGAGGGCAGCAGCCGTCAGCCGAGGTCCGCCCAGGGCCCTGCCTGCCCGCCAGCTCCTTCTGACCATGAAGCACAAACGGTTACAGCTGCGGCTGTCTTCGGAGGGCAACGCCTCTGCTCAGTTATCGCAAACGTGCGGGCTCTGGCCAGGCTGCCGGCCCCAGGACAGGGCAGAGGCGGAGCCTGTGAGCGCTGAGGAACACCCGGCTGTGCTTTGTGGGTTCCCATCAGGTGGGGAGGCAGGCTGAGAGGGAGGAAATTCCTTTCTGGAAAAGGAATAATGGGACAGAATATATGAATGCAGAATGGTCCTGGGACACCCAGAAGGGATGGCTGCGAGGCTGTGTTCTGACTGAGCCTATGCGTTAGGTGATGCGTAACGGGAACTCACCAGGACTGGAGAGGGGCTGGATTTTTACACCGCTCAGTGTAAGCTGTAAGCGGCACACCCTCTCTTCTCTCTTTCTTGAAACCCACTAACGATGTCCCTGTCACCCTCCCTGTCAACATCATCTCCTTCCCTGTAATAACTAATGTTGATTTAGTAGTTAGGTATTGTGCTAAGAGATTTTCAGGGATTTTAATGTATTTAATTCTCTCAACAAGCCTATGGAGAAGGAACTATGACCACTTCCTTCTTTTTCAGATGAAAAAACCTGAGGCCTAGGGAAGCATCTGCCCAAGTCACCTGCTGCCAGTAAATGGCAGAGGGGGATTCCAGAGCAGTACACAGGCTAATAATCCCCTCCAACAGCGGACAGCGCCGATGGGGTTTTGGCCAGATGGTGGAAACAGGTGATACCAGCGATGCTTTTCCCACTATGTAAATAAACTCCATTCTTGCTTCTAATTTCCAGATGGGGGAACTCAGAGGAGAGCACTTGGCCAGTAGCAAGAGGCAGGGGCCAGTGGCAAAAGACAGGTAAGTGGGCAGAGAAACACTCTTTGTGCATCTGCTTAAGGAGGTGACCCGAGAGAGCATTTCTGGAGGCCCCTTGATCATGCTTGCATTCTACACAAATGCAGGCCACAAGCTGTCAGAGGCATAGTCTCCTCTCAGCTCCTCCTGGGCCAGGTATTGGAAGGGGAACCTTCGTGTGATATCTACAGCCAGAGTCTGCAGGTACTCCTCTTCCTCTGCTCAGAGCTTTAGGGGACATCAGTTAAAAGCATGGCATTTAACTCTTTGTGGTGTGGTGCTTTCTGGCTTTCAGTCTTCAGGGAAGCAAAGCAAGGTACAGATGCATATTTCTATTTTGCTGCTTGGAAGAGCCTTTTGTGAAACAGAGCTCCAGTCTATCTTCTCTCTGACCCAACTTGCTTTCTCTTTCCAACCCTCAGTTCAGTCCCTGTAGGAGTCTGGTTTGGTCCAGCTGGGAAAGCAGCTGTGTGCGAGCTGTCAGGGTTCTGGATGGTCCCGCCATTTTGAGGAACAGATTCTCCAGTTGGCTAGGACCAGGACTCGGGTTTCTCCTTGCTTTCTCTCTTCCTGCTGGTCATTTCTCAGGACCTGTTGGTCCTTTCACCAGTGGAGAAGGAGGAAAATAGAAGGAGGGGTAAACTCAAATTAGTGAGTGTGTTTGCTGTTGGACTTCAGAGAAAAACATGGAGCATCTTGAGACAGGGCCAGCAACACTGCTCTCCAAACGTGGAATGGATAGGACACCAGCCAGTATGTCAAACAAAAAGGGAGAAACCCCTGATTAAAGAGTTGGGTTTTAAAAAACTGATCAGTTTGTCTGACCTTGAACAAGGCAAGTAATGATTATTAGTGTCACAGTCACAAATCCCCCTCCCCCAAATAATCTCATCAAAACCATTTTTCACTCATGAGTTTGATGTTCCAGAATTTATATTGTACTTCTGTCCCATACTTAAGCAACACTAAATTGGATTTGCATAATTTTGTCATGGCTTTTAATTTCTGCCTAATTCCAACTCTACTGATTTAGGTTTACCCCCCTAGTATAAATGGGCAATGCATTCTGGATGGCTGGATTTCCTAAAACTGCCTTTAAGTCATGGACCCATAACCAGTGCCAATCACTGAATTATTAGTTCAGCCTCAGAAGGGACTACTAAGTGTTCACCTAGTCTGATGACCTCATTTTGGGTTGAAGAAACTGAGTCTCAGATGGGGGAAGTGACTGTGACAGCTCGGATCAGCATTCCCCAGTCCTGTGTGCATTTCTTCCTGCCCTTTGCCCTCTGACTTGGCTGTTCTTTCCCCTAGAGGAGGTGGAGAGCTCCCTGCCACACCTCCCCCACCCTCCACTGATGTTGGACTTGGCCTGTAGAATGTGGTTGGAAGTAATGCTGCAAGACACCGTGTGTTTCCACTTGCCTCATGCGTTTCAGGATCCACTGTGAAAAGAACATTCTGCTGGCAGCCACTGATTCAAAGGAAATGAGCTACTACGTGGAGCAGATCTGAACCTAAGCTATTTCCTGAATCAAAGTTCACTGTCCTACTGCTCAGAGCAGGGCTGCTTAGCCAGGCCCCAGCTAAGATTAGAAGAAACACTGCCATGCTGTAGACTCAAGAGCAGGTAATAAATGCTCATGATTCTAAACCACTGAGTTTAGGGATGGTTTCTTACACAGCTTAATGCAGCAGTAGCTGACTGATACAGTTATGGGGCTGAAACCCCAACTCCTAGTCTTCTCTGGTCAAGTACATTTTTTTCTCTCTGAAAGGACCTACCCGGGTCATGGCTACACTCACCATCCACACCATCATGTAGGAGAAGGCAGCTATCCACAACGTGGAGGAAACGAATGTCACCATAAACCATTTCTCCCAGCGGGGCTTGCTGCAGTTGGGTACAGTGAAGTACAAGACGAAACTTAGTGGCCAGGTGAACGTCCATTTTGCTATTTCCAATTTGCCAGCTGGAAAAAGAAAAAGCAAAAAAAAAACCCCCCATCATTCTGCTTCATTTCTCTGCTCCATTAGCTCTCAGCATCATCCACCCACATTTACGTCTGGTTCAAAGCCTGTGAACTGGACCTTACTGTGGTGCTTGTTCCCTAAAAGACCCATGTGGCTTTCCAGCACCACCAACACCTGACATAAAAACCAAGTCAAATTAAGAAGAAGGCATCTACTGCCCACATGCAGGTTAGGCCTCCAAAATAATGACCAATCACTTCAGAGTAACAGGGCAAGGAGAGAGTCTGACAAATGGGACAAGGTAGTAATAGGCAAGGAAGACATTCAAGCATACAAAAGGGGATGGTGTGCCTGAGGGTGTGGTGGGGGAGGTTAGGGGGGGGCTGGGAGCCAAGAAGATGGAGCCTGCTCCCACAGGGTCTGGGAACTCAGCAGACACAGCGCCACATCGTGGCAAGGCTCAGCATTGCACACCAGCTAGGTGAAATCCTGGAAGACTACCCAAAGGCTCTCAGGGTTGCCAAAACATTGCTTGAGTGTTTGTCTCCCAAACTGATAAGGATTTTCAAATGTATAACCTTTTGGACCACTTCGGGCTCGCTGGCTGGCTTGATTCCATAGATGAGAGGACAGATCTGTCAGCTGTGGCCATCTTAACATCATCTGCTCCTCCCACCTTCTTGGCTTCCTGAGAATTCTGAGCTTAAATGTGAATACACTGCATGCATTCCTGCACCCTCTGATTTGATGGACGTATTCATTGTCCTTTGGCCTTTATAACTTCTGCTTAAGTGCTAACTCACCTCTGGAAAGAAATAGGTATTCACATGTGTACAGCCCACCTCAATGGAAATGTGGAACATCTTCGACCCCCAGAAAGTTCCCTTGTGGTTCTCTGTAGAATTCCCGACCCTTATCACCATATATTAGTTTTTCCTGTTCTGATTTCAAATGAATGAAATTATATAGTATACATTTCTTTGGAACTACTTTCTTTTATTCAACATGGCTTTATGAGATTCAGTAATTCATTTCTCTTAGTAGCTGTGCAGTATTCCATTGCATGAATATACCAAGATTTGTTCATTCATTATCTATCCTGTGGGGGGGGCATCAAGGTGGTTGCCAGTTTAAGCACTTAAGACTAAAGTAGCTGTGAACATTCCCATACAAGTCTTTTTGTGGGCGTGCTTTTGTATCTCTTGGGCAAATACAGAGGGGTGGAATTGCTGGGTTACAGGGTGTGTGTCTGTTTAGCTTTATAAGAAACTGCCCAACAGTTTTCCAAAATGGATGTATCATTTTATACTCCCACCAGAGTAAGGGAGGTATTTTTTGTTATGACATTTTGAACAGTGGTGAATAAAATGTTTATAAAATTCGTTTCATCTGATTTTGTACCACTACCCTTGCTAAGATGTATTTCTTATAAACATTATTAATGGTCAGTCTCCAAATAGCTTCTTCAAGGTGCATTAGAAAAGACAGATGAAATCATTCCCAGCAGCCCTTGGGCTCCCTTGGATGACAACAGCAGAGTAACCTAGATGGCAAGAGGGTTTGGGGGGCTTTCTCAACAGGCAGAGCGGGGATCTGGTTCCCAATCGGTGGCTTATGAGCTGAGGGGCTCAGTTACGTAAACTCTGTAGGCCTCAGTTTCTTCATCTATAAACCAGGGAGGCAGTAAGACTGCTGGGAGAAATAAAGGAAATACTAACACAACCTTAGAGGTATCCTCAATTCTTCCCTTTCTTTCACCCCCTTCACCTGACCATCCCCACAGCCTCTGCCCCTCTAGGCTGCCCCATCTGCAACCTGGCAGAGAACGGGGCTTCCTAACGGGACTCCCTGATCCACACCTGGTCCACCTCTACCGGCTTGCCACCAATAGCCAGACAGATAGTCTCAAAAAGTCGACTGGGTAACGTTACTCCTTATTTAAAAACCCACCACTCTCCTTGTCATACACACTTGCACGGCCTTGGGCTTCATGCTGTCCCCAGGTACCCCACGACTGTTTCTGCCTCAGGGCCTTGGCCCTTGCCATTCCCTCTGCCTGAAGCAAGGATGGGTCTGATGACCTCAGATCTCCCATCCTAAATAAGACGCCCACCCACTCACTCCTTGCTTTTCTATCACCTGCTTTTATTTGCTTCATGGCAAATTTTTCCTCTCTGAGACTACCAGATTGATTTTTTTCCTTATTTATTTTCAGTCTGCCTCCAACTAGAATACAAACTGTGCAAGAACAGGGGTCTCCTCTAGCTTTGTCACCACTTTTTTTTTTTTTTTTTTTGGTGCATGGTCCAGGAATCGAACCCGGGTTTCCTGCATGAAAGATGGGCATTCTAACCACTGAACTACCTGTACATCTGACCACTTTGTATTGAATACTAGAACAGAGTAAGGCGTATATAGGTAAATGCTCAGTAAATGTTAATAATGGTAAGAATAATAAGTAATATTACTTTGAGCAACCTAATCAGACCAAAGAAACTTGTTTGTTTTTGAGAATCGAAGGGATCCCACTTATAAGTGTAGAATAAAGCAAAGAAGAAAAATGGTTAAGAAATGAGAAGTCTTTTTCTATTGACTGCTGTACATTGTTTTAGATTTAAGACTTGGAGAGGCCAAATGGGTGATGAGAACATTGAGACTGGGTTTGGCTGCATTACAAACAAGAAAGCTGTCTGGGAGTTGTTTGGTGGAGGGGCTTTCCCAGGCTGCAGAATCCAGAATATGTCTGGATCTTGGGAGCCAAAAGGGACCCTGGGATTCTGCAAGTCCCTGAATCCTGCAAGGTGGAGATAAGGCCTTTAGCCACCTGGGGCTCTTGGGATTCCCACGTGGGCCTCTGCTTGGGCTACTTCCCTCCCTGGGACAAAGGGGCCTGCTTGGTATGAAATACATGCCAATCACAAGGGATCGAGAAACACAGGAAAGGCAAGACAAGCTGGCTTCAATTTGGCTGTTTTGATCTTCAGAATATAAGGGAAAGAAGAAAAATGAGCTTATACCTTATGATCCCCAAAACTTGGAAAACAATATTGAATCGATAATGTGGGAAGTAGTACAACTGAGAGTCAGTAAGTTTTGGAGTCTTTTTCTTCAGTTGTTTGAAAAAATTCTGACTTGATAATAAGAGAGCACTCTAAAAAACAGTTTTCTTTGTCTTTAAAAGTGTTACAGATGCTTTAAGGTATCAATTCATTGTAACAGCAACCTTAAAAGCAGAAATTCCCATAAGTATTATCTGAACTATACCTTTAGATGTAATATAACAAAGATAACTCTTTGGGCAAACCATGTGGTACAGATGTGCTTTTTAAATGACTTTCAAGAAGATAGAACAGACAAGTAAGAATTGTCTACATTTTAACTAACCTTAATTTCCTTTTCTGAATAAAGAACAAAAGTGATTTCCTCTCCTCTCTGAGTTACCAGCATTTTGGGACATTTTTCCTATCTTTTCTTTCATTAACACTTGGTCCAGAGTTCCACTGGGCTTAAGCTTATTTGATCATTTAATAAACATTTATTGAATGTCCCTTCTGCCCCTCTGTGACAGTCTCTACTCCAAGTGATGGGATGCAGCAGCAAACTGAAAAGACAAAATCCCCTGTCCTCATGGACTGAACACACAGGAATTATGGGATTTCACATACATCAACCAGCAGCTTGGAGGGGAAGAAGGGATGTGAGCCAGGAACTTGGAGCTTTAAAGCACTGAGTATGACTTGGCTTTAAAAAGCAAAAGGACTTGCTTCTAAATTAGATTCCTTATTAAGACTTCTAGAAAGCTTACTTCTATTGGGGAGAGAAAAAGTCATTCACAGTATTTTAGACTGAGAGCTAAATGTGTGTGGGCATATATATATATATATATATACATATATATATATAATTATATAGGCAGTAAAAATGTATATTATTTCAAAATGGAAAATATGAAAAATAAACTATAATCGCACTTTTGAAAAACAGTAATATTTTGGTGTATTTCCTTTTAGACTTTTTTCTTATGGAAGTGTTTTCGTATATACACAGATACACGTAAATGCTTCTCTTTCTGCCAGTCAATAGAATAAAGCTTTCTTCACTAGAGACAGGAGTACAAATGTACATTTATATGTATGTTCATGTGCATATGCTATGCATAGGTGTATACAATGTATATACAAACTTAAATATATGACAGAACCCATATACTGTATACAGATATAAACATGGGTACCTTAATGCCTATGCATATTATATATGTATACAACAGACACATATATACATATCACACATATATACCATACCAATCACACATGTGAACACTGTACATACGTATGTATTCATGCAATACACGTGCTTATATACCTATATTTACATACATCCACACAATTATTTGCTTGCTAATTATACCCACTATAGTCAAGTCTTGAAGAAAAGAAAGCCCTATAGTTGGATCATCACAAGAGGGAAAAATGCCCATGTCGTTGGGCAACAGAATCACAGAAACCCAGAAGAGTAGAGAACAGGCTTTCCTAGATTACTCGAAAACCTACAGCTATGTCTGGGGTTCATCTCACCCTGGATAGAAATATAGGACAAGTGATCCCAAGGGCACTTTTGTTACACTAAGTGATGAGCCTAGATATGGCAACCAGATCCATTCACACACACACATCTTTCAACTGTCTGACCTAGGGGAAGGCACTGGGGCATTCTGGTCTCCCACGATGCTAACACAGCATTCAAAAGCTTAGATGTCTTCAACTGGACAAACTGTGCCTTTATCATCAGTGCAACACTTGAACAAAATAAGTATTTCTATATCTTAGCTGCCAATGGTGGACTCAACTCTAAAAACCAAGAGTTGAACAGGTGGAATTCTAAATTGTAGCCTCCTGATATTCTGTGCCCTAATTCTTAGGATCTGTGCACATGATGAGCTGCCATCCATGACAGTGTGATGTTATATGGTGCAGTTGAGCTTCAGACAGACAAGTTTGCCAGGCCTGATAGAACTGCAGAAGCCCTCAAAAGCAGATGAGCAAGTCAGATAAAGACAGCAGGAGGTGAAGCTAGATTGATGAGAAGTGGAAGCAGGACTTAACACACTACTGCTGGCTTGAGGACGGGGGCGGTCCATGTAGTGAGGAGTGAAACTGGCCTCTTGGGGCAGTGGGCAGCCCCTGCCTGACAGCCAGCAGGGAAATGGGCACCTCAGTCCTACAACAACAAGGAACTGAGTCCTGACCACAATCTAAATGAAGTAGGAAATGGAATCTTCTCCAAGGCCACCAGGAAGGAATGTAGCTCTGTCCACACATTGATTTCAGTCTTGTGAGGCCCTGATGATCCACTAGGCCACAAGCACTTCTGGACTACACAGCATATGAGTGAATGGATGGATGCTGTTTCAAGCTGCTGGTCTGGTAACTTGGTACACAGCAGTGGAAACCTAAGATGAGGGGCTGGCAAAGGAGGAATGGAGTGTCTGATCATTTAATCTAAAAATGTTTTTGTCATGGTCAATGGGGAAGAAACTGGCCAAAAATTATATCCAAGAGTGGCAAAAGGGATAAAGAGACATGTTTTCATTTCCCAGCTACTAAAACAAAAGCCATACAATGGGTTGGCTTAAACAATGTGAATTTATTGGCTCATGGTTTTAAGACCAGGAGAAGTCCAAAATCCAGGCATGAACAAGGTGAAGCATTCTCCTTGAAGCCTGTGGCATTTTGGGGCTGCCTGCTGGTGACCCTTAGTTCTTGGCCTTTCTATCACATGCCAATACATATGGTGGTATCTCTTTTTTTTCTTCTAGGTTCTGTTGAATTCCAGCTTCTGGTTGTTCCCATGTCTTCTCTCTCCATCTGACTCTTACTCTCCTTATAAAGGACTCCAGTAATCCAGATTAAAGCCCAGCCTGACTCAATTGGGCCCCTCCTCAACTGAAGTATCATCTAGAAGAGATTTTACTTACAAGGGTCCACATCCACCAGAATGGGGGTCAAGACCAAGAGCATGTCCAATCTGGGGTACACAATTCAATCCACCACTGACCATTCTCTAGACCCCAAAAGACACGTTCTTCCCACATGCAAAATATATTCATTCCATCATCATCCCCAAAGTTTTAAGTCACTTCAGAAACAATTCTAAGTATAACGTCTCATCAAAATCAGTTATGGGTGGGTCCATCCTGGGGCAAAATTCTTCTCTGTGGACATGCGAAAGCTAGAAAATTTTACCTGCTTCCAATATATAATTGTGGGACAGGCATAGGATAAACATTCCCATTCCAGAGGGGAGAAAAATAGAAGGAAAATAGGAGTCACAGGCCCCAAACAAGTCCAAAACTCAACGGGGCAAACTCCATTAGATTTCAAGTTCTGAGAGTCATCTATGGATTGATTGTTTGTCTTCTGCCCCCTCCAGGTGCAGGGATGGATGGACTTGCCCTTTCCACATATGTGGGTGGGCTGGTCTATTGGCCCAAGGTGATCTTTCGGTCCAGACCTTTGTTTCCATGGTTCAGCCCTTGAAGTCATGCTCCCTTTAACTTTCTTCTCTGTCCCTTTTAGTCCAGGATTGTAGTGGTTCTGATCATACAAATTTTACAAAAACCTTGTTGGCTTTGCATGCCGCAACAGTTGAACTTTCCACAGGGGGGTCCCTGATAGAGTCACTTCTGTGCCTAGTTTTAGAGCATACTATCTTGATAGGTTCAAAATTTTCCAAATCATCAATATTTGGTTTCTTTGTACCTAAGAGCTCAGTTCTCAGCTAATCCCTTTCATTTTGCATTTTACTATAAACTGCAATGAGAAATCAGGGGGCACCTTCCAATTTTAGCTTGGGAATCTCCTCAGCTAAATATCCAAGTTCATTGCTTACAAGTTCTACTTCCAAGTCAACCTCAGAACATGATTTGGCCAAGTTCTCTGCCACTTTATAAGAACGACTTCCTTTCTTCCAATTTACAATAACACACTCATCATTTCCTTCTAAGACCTCAGCAGAAATACCTTTAACATCTGTATTTCTACCAATAGTGTCTTCAAAGCTATCTATACCTTTTCTATCAAGCATCTCACAATTCTTCTAGCTTCTACCCACTAGCCAATTCCAAAGCCATTTCTACATTTTTAGGCATTTGTACTTTCAGTACCAAAAACTGTTAATTTCCCATCTCCAACAAATACCCTATTTGTTGACTTAGTGGCTCACTAAGAGTTTATCGGCTTGTGTTTCTGAGGCTAGGAGAAGTCCCCAACTGAGGTATAAGCAAGGTGATGCTTTCTCCCCAGAGACTGTATGTTCAGGACTGGCTGCTGGTGACCCTTGTTCCTGGCTTTTCTGTCACATGGCAATGTACAAAGTGGTGTCTTCTTTCTCTCTGGGTTCTGCTATCTTCCAGCTTCTGGCTGCTCCCCATGGCTTCACTCTCTGTCTGACTTTCACTCTGCTTATAAAGGACTCCAGGGATCCAGATTAAAGCCCAACCTGATTCATTTGGGCCATACCATAACTGAAGAACGTCCTGAAGAGATCTTATTTATAACGCGTCCATACCCACCAGGATGTGGGCCAAGAACAAGAACATGGCCAAACTGGGGTACACAATTCAATCCACCACAAGTTGGTACACTTTTTTGCTATGAAGATAACCTACTAACAAGTAATGACTTAGGTTTAGCTGGGGAAGTTCAGAGTCTGAGGTAGAGGAATCATGGGAATATTTTCTAATTAGTTGTACAAGAGCCTGACTTGAGATCTTAAGACACTAAAGGGGCACATTAGCTGTTCTGGTCTGAGTTTTACTTGCTGTCATCCAAACATAGGGGCTTTCAGGGGCAAGAAAGTCCTTGGACATAAAAATAAAACAGAGCTCTGATATTCCATACCTAAACCCCACTGATGAATGGTCTTTTATGTGGCTTGAGCCATCCCTCCTCAGAGGATTCTCTGGAATATTGAGAGGTCGTTCGAGTTAATCAAGCTGCACACACTTGACAGTGAATGTGCAATGGGCTGGTTCACTCTCCCCTGCCATGTCTAGCAAATACAAGGAATCACTGGGCGTGGTCAACCTCTTCCCCTAATGGGGGTGGGGGGTGGGCAAGGTGAGGGATGGTCAGGTGTCTTATGGGAGGAAGCAGTCAGAAGACAAGGAAACTACATGGGGTTGTTTTCACAAGCCACTGCCTCCTCCCTCTACAACGTATTGGGGAGACTGCATTTGGCCAGCCCACACTGGGTCAGGTTTATCTGGGGTTGGCACACTTATGGCAAGCTCTGCATCTCCTGTGCTGCTTGCTCTGGAGACAGCAGGGACTTGAACAGGGAAGGGGCAGGAAGTGAGAAGAAGACAGGAATACAGGGATCACTTTCCATTTCCTCCAGGACAGCTGCCCTGGCCAACTGTAATAAGATGGGTGAAGGCAAGTGAACCCTCCCCTTGACACATCAAGGTGCCTTGCTGACATAGGCCATGTGTGCTACCTCCTTGGCACCAGCAAGGAAACAGGGCCTTCTTCCACAAAATGAAGAGGGCCTTTTCCTGCAAAATGACAATAAACAATACAAGTGGTCAAAGAGTGCAAATTTCAAATACTGATTCCATGTCACCAGCCTGGTCATCTTTAGACCCTTTGCAACAGAGTCCCGTCCTCTGGTGAAGTTCAATACACATATTTTTATGTTCACAGAGAGATATTTCTTGGAATTAAATGGAGGAAGATCATCAAAGCCAAGAGCATCCATTCATTCAAAAGCTCCCTACCCCAACCCAGACAGAGGACCTCTTACAGGGGGGGTCAAATGGTGTGTACGGTCCTTCGTCATCATCCTCATCCTCCTCTTCCTCCTCGTCATTCTCGTTATTCTCATTGTCCTCGTTCTCATTCTCTGTCTCGTGACCAGCCTCAGCAACAATGTCATCCCTCCGGGTCCCATTCACGCCCCTGTCTGGGGCACTGCTGGGCCCTGTACCGTTCTCCACTGTGTGCTTAATTGGGATTTTGATGGCCACCTCAGATTCTCCATTGGCGTAAGCCCTGCTGTTTATCAGTCTTTGTCTCTGGAAAGAGAAAGGCAGACTCTTAAACCATGGCCAAGTGCAAACATGTTAAATCCAGAACACAAGCTCTTGGGATCTCTCCCAGGCAGCCATCAGGGATAGGCTTCCAGAAGGCTCTAGACATGTTTTAAGGGATGTCTCAAGGGGTAACCAACTCAAACAACCTCCTTGTAGGAGGAAGGAATAACCTCTTGTGACTCGTTGGAACTTGTGAATCCCTTTAGAGGAAAATTGCTATGTATGGAATGTGTGCTTTTCTAGTGGAGTCCCTGATTCCCTGTGCACTATGGTGGTCTTTTTTTTCTCCAGATTGTAGGAATTCCTTTATCCAAGCCAATGTGTTTAGATTAGTGTATCAATAAGGTTGCCACTCTAAAGAAAACAATACACAGGAAAATTCAGGTCAGAGAATCTGTATTACTTTAGGCCAAGGGAGGCTTCATTTAGTAACTGCTCTTGTGTAAGTTCACATCATGGGTCTTTATCCAAGTTGAAGACTAAGAGGAAGGGACAGGAGAGTTTATCTATGTAACTGGGAGCTAGACTGTCGCTCTCAAAATGTGGAGGCAAAAACAAAAACCAGGACACACAGCAGCTGGCCCAGTGAACAAAGATGCTGGGAAGTGGCTGAGGGATAACATTGTGTTAAACTTTGAGTCAGGTGCTTCTGCTTCCAAACCAGGAAACTTTCTCCCCTACTCAGAGTTTCCTACCCCACTCCAGCAGTAAATGGACTGGATTTTCCCCAGATACCTCATTGATCAGCATGCGGCTGGCCATGGACAATCGGGTCTTGGGAGGAAAGTGGCTTGTGATCATGATTCGAAGACCAGCCTCAGAGAAAGAGAGTTGGTGTGGGTATGCTGACAGTAGCTCGTCCACCATGATCACTGATGCTTTGCGGTGGAAATTGGCTAGGGAAATGAAAAGTACAAAATAAAATAAGAGAGCATTGAGGATGAGAGCAGGAAGGAGGTGTTCATTCAATCTTCCCTTCCCTTCCCTTTCCCCCTCTCTTCCCTCTCCCTCCCTCTCATTCACCTCACCCACCCACCCATCCATCCATCCATCTATCCATCAGGAGTTATAGCAAGCAAAACTTGGAGAAGAGCTAAAATCTCCTTCCCATGAGGTTCGCTGATAGCCCTTTCAAATACAACTTGAAACAATTTAAGCATCATTCATGCATAGTGAGAATGGGCGCTAACGTAAGAGAATGTCTCTTGCCCTTAAAGAGTTCTTTCCTACCACTCAGATCTGAGGCACAGGAAAAAAGCCCCTCCCCCATAATCTCTAGTAACCTTTCACGCCCCTCGAATGTCAGCAACATTCATACCAAGCTACAGGAATGGGGAAATGTACACTCCACCCAGACCAGCCTATGAACAGGACTGATAAAGGGGTGGAGGTGACCCGTCCACATGCCAGAGGCCTGGGGTTCAGAAGGGGGTGTGGGGTAAATCTTGTGTAAAACTTTGCTAGGTGACCTGAAAAAAAGTTTCAACAAGACCCAAGAGTGCTTTCTCTGAATGAGCAATATCTGCACGCAGCACACAGGTATCTGGCTCCAGTCTCTAGTTGTACTCTCTCCTGTTTTCCAAGTAACTAACCCATGAGATGATCTCTGGCAACACTGAATAATATTAGTAAGCTCTCCTTGGTTCCCTAAGAGTATTCCTTTTATGGTCAGAAACTACCCAGAAGAGAAGAAATGAAATGAAATCCTCATGTGGAATGGGACTAACTATGCTTCTCTTTTGTTAAACCTGTATGTAATTATTCAGAAAAACATATCAAGTAAATGACTTTAAAAATCTAATAATTGCCCAGAGATTTTAAAGTGAGAGAATTATTTGAAATTAACTGATAAATTTTCTAATTCCTTTTTTGCTTTCTTATTTTTTTGCTACTAAGCAACCATATGGGACTGAGAAGGAATCAACATACACATTTCAAGGGCAAAATTAAAAATAAATTAAATGACACATGAAACACATTCTACCAAAATTCAGTGACATTTTTCTGGTATTCCTCTAAAAAAGAATATTATACCAGGATTATTTTCCCTGGTATATCAACCATTTTAAAAGAATCATTAAATATGATGACTACATTTTTAAAAGGTAGTTTTCTACCTCATTTGGAAAATTAGAAACAGATAATGCAATCTGAAAGTGAATTTGGATATAGCAATACTGATGACAACAATCAATGGAATATCATGCTAAACTTTTTAAAGTACATTATCTTCTTTGCTCTTTACAATGATTCTATGAAGAAGGTAAAATTATCCCCATTGTGCAGAAGAGAAAACTGAGGCTCAGAGAGGTTAAGTGACTTACTTCATGTCACACAGCCAGAATGTGGCAGAACTGGTATGTGAAAGCCCATGGTCTTCTCTCTTCAACCAACCTGTCCTTATGTCTCTGCATCAACCCCAGTTTTGTCCAAGAACTACCCTACAACTTTCTGACTGACCAGGTATGAGACTGGCCAGAATGTAGCAAAGGGAGGGTGGGAAGATGAACTTTGCTCCCCTGGCCTCTTTCTTGAGGCCAGCTGTGGGGTGCTGCACATGTGACTGAGAAAAGGGGGGGCAGGCTTGTGGTCCTCCTTGGACACAAGTTTCTCCTTGGTTACCTTTCTTAAGTAGCACCACAGTTGCGTCACAGTTGCTGCTGTCATCAATTTCAGCATTGTTGGCCAACCCATTGACCATGTTCCCAGCTCCTTTCGTCCTCCTCTCAAAGCACTGGTGGATACTGGCGTTGTATCTGAACAAAGCAGTAGGTAGAAAGAGTCCATCAGGGTTTGCTGTTTTGCCACCATTTTCTGACTCCTGTAGAGATATTCACTGGAACTTTCCCAGTTTAGATACAATTTGTGGGACTCCATGCCCCTTCCCCTCAGAATATACAACATGTTTCATTCTCCAATTTAAGGATATAAGGTGAGTGAAAATAAAAAAAGACTCAAGGTCCTTTTAGAGATATGCACTAAAATTTTTATGGATGAATTAACATGATGTCTGGGGCTCCAACATCAAATGGGAGGAGGAAATCTGTTGATCTGTAACAACAGATCTTGACACACTGCTCCTTTCCAACCCTTTCAGTGTTAATGGTGGTACCACCGGGATTGACCCCCTTACTCATAGTCTGAAGGTGATAAGGTTGTAGTAAGCCATTGGGATGGTCAAGGTCTACCTCCTCTAGGCCCCACCTCTAGGGTCTTTGCTGTCAGGGACCAGCTGGAAGGAGAAGGAGAAGGTCTCTCATTCATGCTGCTACCCAATGGTTGTGCTTCACAGTGTACACGTTACAGTCTAGGTAGCAGTCTAGTCCTCTTTCTATGGCTTCCCATGGTCCCAGGCTTGGAATCTGTGAATCTCTGTTGCTACTGCTGTAATTCCAGGCCTGATGGGTTCTTGGCTCTATGAAAAAAGTCTGGCTGTGATAAACCACAATGATGGTATGAAAACATTGTATATTGCTTCTTACATGCCTCAGCAGACTTGTGTTGGAAGGGAAGAAGGTTATATAAGTTCCTAGAATGTCTGTGGCAGGTAAGTGTTCTGGTCCCTCTATCTTTTGTATTAAGAAGATTCCCAGAGAGCAATCCCAGAAAACTCATGGGAAAAGACTGTTGGGCAGGTTTTCGGGGAACTGCAGGTCACTACTGCTTTTTCTTCAATCCTAAAGGTAAAGGCGGTGATGTCTCACTGGCCACAGGACAACCCATTGAGGAGTTCTATCTAACTGGATCTCAACCTCGAGTAGGAATGCTGCCAGTCATGGGGCTTCTTAATGGCCAGCTGGTAGACCCCTCAAGCTGTGTTTCTACTCCTTTTCCTTATCCCTTTGGCTGCTGAAGACTAAAGCTCTTTGGTGTCTCTCCCAGCTCTACACCTGTGCCTGATTCTCCATCAGGTGTTGCTCTGGGGTGGGTCTGCCCATGGTGACAGATGGCCATCATGGTAGAGAAGGACGGAGCCCCTGTGACTAGGTCTGCTCTCCCATGACCCCTTGCCCACGTTTTGGTGATTGTGATTATTCCTGCATTTCACAAGGGAGAACAGACAACTATTCAAAAGGAATGGAGGTCGCGGTGTTGGTGGACATGAAAAGGGAAATGGGAGACCAATCCTGGGGAACTCTCAGGATTCATAAGAGGAGGGAGTTAGGATAAGTACATCATTATTTTGCAATCCTAATAAAATGATGGATCCAGATAAAGAGCATCAATATCCGGAAACATCACAAACAGAGAGACAGACAGACATCATGTGCTTCCTGATGGGGGAACCTACTACTTGAGACCTAGCCTAACCTGAATCAGATCAATTACTAACACCTAGGACACACAGAGGAATAGACTTTACTATACTACCAGATGGAATAAAAAAATTCCAAACTGTGTGAAACTCTGCAGGGCAAACAATTTAGTTTCTTCAAAGAATAAACAGACAGAAGGAGAATGCATAGATTGAAAGAGACTGAAAAAATGGAGCAACCAACCTCAATGCATGGGATTTATTTAGATCCTGATAAAAAGCAAATATAAACATATTTATGACACTTATAAGACTAACACATACGAAAAACGACTCAATGAGACCACTGAAAAATTGAACATTAATTGGATATTTAGTGATATTAAAGAATTAGCATGAATTTTAGGTATAATAATATTTTGGTTGTCAAAAGTCCTTTTAGAGATAAGTAACAAAATTTTTATAGATGAATTAACATGATGTCTAGGGCTTCAACATCAAATGCGAGGAGGAAAATGGAGAGGGTGTGGATGGGGCAGGGCTGGCCACAAGTAGATGGTTATTGGGGCTAATTGTGGGCATATGAGGTTCATTATTATATTCTATTGATTTATGTACGTTTAAATATTCCTGAATGAAAAGTTAAAATAAAAAAAGTCATGAGAGAGAAAGTGTTAGATGGGATGTCAAGCAGCTGGCCTAGTCCTAGATGGGCCCCTTTGGTTTTTGCTGACAGAAGGTTCTGCCTTCCGTACTTTCACCACCCTCTACTTGTGGCTTCCCTGTTCCTTCTTTATCCTCCCCTGTGGCTCCAATTCTGTGAGACATCTGGCTCCAGATCCTGGGTGTCATGACCCAGTAACTTGTTGCTGGGGGTTTCCCACCTTTTGGACTCAACAAGAAGACAGATTTATGAGGGAGAGGAAGTGTATCTGTCATATCGACTCAGAATCCATTTCCCCATAGAAATGTTGATTCACAAGAGGGTAAGCTTTTAAAGTAAAACTATGTGTTATACATTTAATGGGATTTAGTTGATGGGATAATCATACACAGAGTAAGGGTCTTTTTTAAACCAGGTACTGGGTTAGTAACTCAAACACACCATCACATTTACAAAAACAAAAACAAAAACAAAAACAAAACCCTCTGAGTTAGTTATTTTGCAGAAGAGGAAACAGAGGTTCAGAGTGGCTTAGTAACTTGGCCAAGGTCCCATGTCTAGAAAGTGGCACAGTGGGATCTCAGCTAGGGCTGAATGTGAAGCACTTATTCTTAACTGCCAGACCAAACTACCTAATCTGGGGGGCAAATCCCAAAGAGGAGACCCAGGATGCACAGAAATCAATCCCCATAAAGGCTCATGCTCCCTTAAGTTTTCTACCTATCTGGCCAAGCCGAACTTGTTTTTTGACCTTCAGATAGACTTTTTAAAGTCATCTAAAGCCGTGCATCCAGGAGGCAGCCAATGATTCTAATATATGCTGTTTTTTAACTGCCGTCGTTCTGTTTTATATTTTTAATTGAATGTTTTAAATTTTGTGCTTGCACCCTGAAGCTATTTTATTGTAAAGCATGTAATTTTATAAATCAGATTTTATAAAACCCAATGATTAAAACCTCTGATTGCAGAGGGGGATGGCTAAAGAGCAGAGATTCCAATTTAGAAGTTAGGACCAGAATTTATGCAGAAAATTCCATAAGCAAAGTAGCTTCCATTTCCCATTTTGTTCATATCCTGCTGGCTTGAACAGCTGGAGCGTCAGGAAAGCTGAGGCATCAGCAGAATCAAACCTCATTAGCTTCCACGCTGGGTATGGTATGGGACAGAGGAGAGGGAGCATTCACTGCATTATATTCATTATATTCGCGCCCTATGCCCTGCCTGTGACTCACAGGCTTCATGCTGGCTTGGCAGAGGGGTGCCTGAGTCAAAGTGCCTACTAGCTGAATTTCTTAACCTACCTTCCCTCTAGACCAAATAGGTGTTTGGAGACCTTGCCCTGTGAAGGCCCTCAGGGAACTGTAAAGATGTGGGGAGTCAGAATCTAACATACTTTCAACTAAATTTAGATTTAAGACCCAAGATCAATGCAGGGCACCTAGTGGCACTCGGCCGAAGTTTCCAGAATAACTGACTGATCCGCCTTTTCAGAAGGGAAGAAGAGAACTGTAGATTCCTTGGGAACTCAAACTTAGAACTTTAAAATATCATAAAGGTGAAATAAACCATCTGTGCTGTTTGAGGCCTTGCCATTGGGGCACTGATTCACTAAATAGTTTTTTGTTATTTGAGACAAAAGGTAGTAAGATGGTTTTCTCTTACCAAAAAAAAAGGCTTTTCCTCTGAAGTCTAGACACTCTGTGAGGTCTTCGGGCCAATTCTGATTGTCTCGGGAACTTGTGTATTGGATATTTAAATGGAAAGTGATCACGTGGCAAAAGCATCTGGTTTTGTCAGCTGCCTCGTGGACAGTAGTACTCCACGTGAGCCTATGCTTGGATAAAGTCCGACTCCAAAAAGGTCCTTCTCCAGTAAAAAAACCCAGCTGTCTGGTCTACACTGACCACAGGACAGCTCTCCAGGCTAATGCTGGGCCCCACATTGAGTGGACTAGGCAGCAGATTGCTTACAACCCACCCTGGGCAGCAGCCCAGCCGCTCATTCCTTCACTGTCCACGCAATGTCTGCCAATGGCCACAGCTGATTTCTCCCAACAATTTGTCCAGTCACTTACAGCTGGGATTAATTATGTCAGGCATTAGCAGCAAGGCAGACTTGATGTGCCAATTCCAGTCTGCCATCTGATATGTCTAAACTGGAACTTCTGATTGCTTTCTACTGTCTTGCCCATGGACAAGGTTTCCTACAGGCACATATGCTGGGGACAAGAGTGGGTGAATTCAGAGAGAAAGAACCATCTCCCAGGTGGACAGGCAGCCAAACACCAACTATCCCTGTGTTATTTATAGGCCCCTCATCTCAATGACACTTGTGGAAAAGAGGAGCTAGCAGGGTCTCAGCCATGGTGCCTATGTTTTACCGCTGGCATGGGAAGCCTCAGCAGTTTAATCCTTGATACAAATAAGCAGCTGTTCAGAGTCCAGGAGGAAAAAGAACATACCATGTGGTGGCTTTAAAATATACCTACATATTCTTTGACACTCTTTCCTTTTAGGGTGAAGCTTAATTCTCCATTTCTTGAGTGGATTATGAACCTAACTTAGTGACTTGCTTCTAATAAATAGAATATAGTGGAAGTGCTAGTGTATGGCTTCCAAGACAAGGTTATAAAAGGCACTGCAGGTTCCTTCTTGCCCTCTCTCTTCCTCACTTGCTCTGGAGGGAGCCAGCTCCCATGTGTGCCAAGACCCACAAGCAGCCCTAAGGGGAGGTGCACATGGCGAGGAACCAAGCCTTCCAGCTAACAGCATCAAGTCGCCAGTTACGTGAAAGAGCCACTGCGGAGGCAGATCCTCCAGCCCCAGCCAAGCTGGAGAACTGCAGCCCAGCATGCATCTTAGATGCAATCTCAGCGATCCTGCGCCAGGACTATCTATATAGGCCATTCTTGGATTCTGAACTCAGAAACCGAGTACACATTTGTTGTTTTAAGCCACTAAGTTTCGGGGAAGGTGGGCGGCAACACTACTACCATATGAATAATGGAGTCCACAGATATTTGGTCCATGGCTTTAGTCATCTCCTAACCAGCTCTGGCCCCATCTTCTCTCACCATCTATAGATGGAGAACTTAATTTGAGTCTTACCTTCTTTATCGTTCTGAACAGAGAGTGAAGAGATGGGCAGAAGCTAGGTTGCCAGATCATGAAGAGGGAGTAAGCATTCTAGAAATTTCTTAAACAAAATATTTAAGCTTTGGTTCTATCATTACACATGGGTTGGAAGGGTCTTTGCCATTGTGAGTCTTCAAACTGCAGTGGTTCATGACATGTTGCCGAGTTGTGTAAGGGCAGGCGCTGAAAAATCAATCAGATACACCCCCTGCTCTCCGTTCCTCTCTCCACATCATCACACAATGTTGAATGTAGGAAACCACTTTGGAAAAGAAACTAAGGAAGTGTTTTACTTACTTCATGATGACAATGTAGATAAGATACATCAGCACAAGGACTAAAGACTCCCACCTGCAGACAAACCATGGACAGTTAAAGAAAGTCACCAGAGGGAGACACGAAACACACTGGGCTACTCTCTAAGAACATATCTGATGTGGATGGCACTAACCCCGCCAAGGATGGCAGGGATAAGGCAGACTTGCAGGCTGGTTACAGATACTTCCTGGGCTATAGAAATTTTCTATGCCACATACAGTCCTCAGTGACCTTTCTCTTCCTTCCCCATTTAAAAGGAAAATGCTCCTTGTTATTTTTGTTCACCCAGAAGAACTCTTTGAACACAGCAAGAACACATGCAGTGCCGAATTTAGGCCTACCATATAAATCTGTCTGCAGCTTGATCATTTAATAAAACCATTTGGATATTTTTTCCAAGGGAAAACAAGAGGAGGTGGTAGGGGTGAATGAAGCACTGTTGACTACATAGGAGTTAGGTGTAAAGAGAAAGAGTAAGGGAGAGCCCCTGGAGAGGTCCAACAATGAATGGGTGGGAAAACAGGAGAGAAAAAAGAATTAGTGAAACCCGTGGAAATGTATTTTGTGCTTCTTTTATCATTTGCATACTTCTGCTATTTTACTTTAGTAGCTTCCAGCTAAAAGAAACAAGAAAACTTGTTTTGGGGGCTCTCTTTTAGCTGTAGAATTAAGTTAACTAAGTGAAGGAACCACTTTGGCTTTGAGAAAATGTTCCTGGAGAATGGCCTAATGAGAAAATTGCAGTTTATGGTGGCTCTTCCTATTCTCCTTCCAATTTTCATATCTCGAGATTTATGCTAAGGAAAGATTTTGTCTAATGTAAAAAGGATGCACAAATGAGGGTTTTACTGCAGCAGTGTTCACAAAAGCAAAGAGCTGGAAAAGAGCGAGATGGTTATAAAACGGGGGGCTGGGTGAGTGACTCTTGATGACTATGTCGATACGATGCGTCCATGAAGATTAATGACCTACATGTGAATGAGTCTACTATAAAAGTGCCCACGGTGCACTCCTGAGAGAACTGCCATATTGCTTGGCTTCTCTCAGAGCAAAACTCTCTGGGTACACGCTGTGTCTGTACCTCCTGTCCAACCAGCAAACCTCTCGAGTCTAACCTCCACACCCAGAGATCCCTGGAAACGAACCTTGTCAAGGTCACCAGTAACCTCCATCTGCAAATCCAGGGACGGTTGTGTCATCTGCTCAATTTCTCAGCAGCATCTGAAAGCTGACCCCTTGCCCTGCTTCATCAAGCAATTTTTCCCCTTATCTTCCTAGGAGCCATGTGTGGTAGATTTCATTATGTATCCCCTCAAAACACACCTTCTTAATGTCTTATTCTTTTTTTTTTTTTTGGCGTGGGCAGGCACTAGGAATCTTAATGTCTTTTGAGAGAAGAAATCAGAAGCCAGAAGTCAGAGAAGGCCTCAGGGCAGAGCCTGAAATCAGTGAAAACCAGAAGAGTAGACCTGAGGAGAGGAAGATCCACTCTGTGACAGAGGCAGAGAACAAGCCGAGGCACTCCAAGGACTGTGGCAAGCCAGTGCCAGAAAGCTGCAGACTTTGGGGAGAAAGCATTACCTTGCTAATACCTTGGTTTTGCACTTTGAGCCTCTGAAACTGAGCCAATACACTCTCGTTGTTTAAGCCAACCTACTGCGTGGCATTTATAGCATTCGGGAAATCAAAGACATCACGCTCTCCTAGTTTTCCTCCTGTCCCCTGAGCTTTCCTCGATCCCCTTGTCTCTTCTATTTCCTTAGTTCAACCTCTAAATATTGGATTGGACCCTTTTATCTTTTTTATGTACTCTTCCTCCCAGGCTATCCTGTTCTCATCCTGTTGTATTGTTACAAATACCAAATACGTGATAATTCCCACTTTACACGTCCACTGCACATCTCTCCCTGAGCTCCAGGTTCCCTATATTCAACCACCCATTTGGTATTTCCACCTGGAAATCTAAATGTATATTAAAACAGAATCCTTGATTCCCACTTCCTAGCTTCATTCTCCCAGGCTTTTCCACTTTCCCTGAGTCAAGCCCATACTTAGAAATCAATAGGCAGCCTTGCTCTCCTGCACCCTCACATCCATCAAGAAGCTAAGTCCAAAATATTTCCTGAATCTGTTTGCTTTGGCCCTCTCTACTGCTACCCTCTTCCCCCCTTAGCTACAGCCTCTGAGCTGGTCTCTTGATGCTACTGAACTGGACCATTCCTCTACTTAAAACTCTTTGTCTCCTAACACACTTGAGAAAATATAAAAGGCACTCCTGATTCCCTGAAAAAGCTGGTCACTTTCTTCCTTCCCAAGTCACTTCATGCCATCTTCCTGGCCTGTCTATGCTCCAGCCACACTGGCCTCTTTTAATTTTCACATACGAACCTCTTTCCCTTTCCCCAGAGTCTCTGTACCTTCTGTTTCCTCTTCCAGGAATGCTCTTCCCCTCACTCGTGGCTGACTCCTATGTCATCCTGCAGATATCAGCTGAAATGTCACTTCCCAGCAGCCTTCCCTGCCCAACCCGCCTCTGCTCACTGTCACATGACTTGTGATTACCTTGTCTATTCATTTATTCCTAATTTACTGAACACCTATCTCCAGCAGTCACTTGTCACCCATCCTCACACCTGCCCCCAGCAACTTGGTTTCTCTCAGACAGCTGATCGGCCTTCAGGCAGACACCTTCAACCCCCAATCCCTGCTCACTTCGTCCCTTCCTCCATGCAGCAGCCCTCAGCCC
Organism: Myrmecophaga tridactyla; assembly: GCA_004026745.1. Lineage (NCBI taxonomy): Eukaryota > Metazoa > Chordata > Mammalia > Pilosa > Myrmecophagidae > Myrmecophaga > Myrmecophaga tridactyla. The sequence continues at coordinate 18,171 of PVIY010012364.1, read as the reverse complement.
ATGTCTTCTCTCAGGAGGCCCCAGGCATACTTTCTTCCAGCTGGCCTCTCCTCTTCTTTCAGTTTTCCCCATCTATGCAAGCTGACAATTCCTTCAATCATCATTTTTCAATTGAAGAACATTTTCAATAGACTGAAATAGATTCTGAGCCATCAAAACCAATGCCTATGTAATTGGTTAACTGGGAAAAGCAACATTGTATTCACAGCATTCATTTTTTTTTTTTTTTTACATGGGCAGGCTCCAGGAATCAAATCCGGGTTTTCAGCATGGCAAGTGAGAACTCTGCCACTGAGCCACCCTTGCCCACCCACAGTATTCATTTTGAAGGAAGAGTTACACTGATTTGGGGACTTAGGTTATTACCCAGATTTGAAAGGGATGTCACATTATTGCTTACATGCATTTAATTGACTCAGTGAGAGGTATCTCTCAAATTAGCAAAGCTCAACAAAATATTGCAGTTGGGTTGAAATGAGTCCAGCACTTTCTAAAGAGATACATACTCTTTCTATTTTTCAGATCTATTTTAGATGTTTCTGATCTCTTACGCAAATGAGTTCTTCCATTGCAATATTTGAATCAGGTTCTCTTCTGTTATGTTTCAGGGATGCCTATGAGATGGGGGGTCCCTGCTTTTGTTGGAATTTCTTGGCACCTACTTTCAAGGCACCCCCATGCTTTTTCCATTTTAAACATACTCATTTCTCTGAGGCATCTGAGCCTTTGCACCTGCTGTTTCCTTTGCTTCTTTGCCGGATAAATGTTTGATCATCAAGCCTTAGCTTAATGCTTACTGGGGAAGACGTCTCTCCTGCCTGTAGGCAGGTGAGGTCCTGCCCCCATGCCTTCCCAGTGCTGTGCACATCTCTAAATGACCCAATCTTGACATGTCAACCATTTGCCTCCTCTCTAGCTTGAGCATCTCAGGGTGGCGGGTGCTGAAGAAAATGACAGAATCACTCCTTCCTTCTCACCTTCAAAACAAACTTGATGGCTGGAGCCACAGCAGCCATCCTGGGATCATTAGGGAAAGATCACAAGAAATGCAGAGCCACTCAGCCACCTATATGTGCTGTACATGTTATGTGAAAATTATTTTTTTTGAGCCAGCACTAATTATTTAATCTTCTATAGCTGGATTCTCCACTAACAGGTTGTCTTAAACAATGGGAATTTATTGGCTCATGGTTCTGAGGTTAGGAGGCGTCCAAAATTGAGGTGTCAGCAAGGCAATGCTTTCTCCTCACAGCCCGTGGTGTTCTGAGGCTGGCTGCTGGTGGTGCTCGGTCCTTGCCTTTTCTGTCACATGGCAATGTCTTCTACCTTCTCCTCTGGGTTCCATCACCTTTGGGCTTCTGTGGCTTCCTCTGTGTGTGAATTTCATTCTATCTATAAGGACTTCAGTAATCCAGATTCAAGTCAAAGCTGATTCAGGTGGGCCACGCCTTAACTGAAATTACATCTTGAAGAGATCCTATTTACACTGGGCCCACACCCACCAAATGAGGACCAAACCCAAGAACAGACCTGTCCAAACTGGGGGACATAATTCAATGTAGCACAGTTGTCCTTGCATATTTATATTTAACAAAGCTCATTTCACCCTAAAAAGCACTCTAGTTTCAAAATGAACGCAATTTAGTTTCTCTCCGAGGTTATGGAGTGAACTATCTGCTTTCAAATTGCTGGGCTATGCTAGACTATTCTATCACAAAGAATGGAATTCACCGTTTTAAGGTATAATTAAAATATTCCTTTGCTTTAATTGTACAGATTGAAGGGTCTGGTTTTAAGAGGATAAATGAGGGAAATCAGCTTCTACACAAACCCTTTCAGCAAAATAAATGCTTGTGATTGGCTGGATAAGAAGGCAGAAGATGCCAACAGTAAAAAACATCTGAAAGCTCAATATATTTTTATCTATCCAAGGAGCTAAAAGCCCTGGAAGTCTCAGAGTAGTTACAGGTAGGAGGTGTAGACTTTAATTTTTCAGCATTACTCATATGAAAAATTCTGTCCATCAGCCAATCCACATAATAATTCATAATAATAATTACATAACAGGCGGGCACTCTGAGAATGATGCTATCAGGTGCCATGACCTCACCCCACATCCTCTCTGGAAGGGGTGCCATGCATCACTTCGATTCTAACACCCCCTCTCCTTCCCAAGGCTAAAACCAAATCTACCCAGCAAACTGCAACTGATTTATATGTGGCCTTCGAGGCCCAGTACTCATACCTCATATAGAGGATCCGTGGTTTTCAGGCTGCACCCTTCAACTGCAAGCCTGGGGTTCCCCTTGGGTAGTCCCCCTTGAGGCGGAAAGAAATAGACTCTCTTTCTGCCCTCAAACATGGAGCAAGATGCTTTGAGGGTAAGGACTGAAATATGCTTATCATGAAACCTGTCGCCACCTCCTACCCCGGCTGTTACCCTCCAGTGCCAGGGAGTTGGTAGAAAAGGAAAGCACCCTCCACAACTGTCAGTAAACCAAACCCTCCTGGAAATCTGTTCTTAATGTTTTTCTGCACAAGAGTAGCATAAAAATTTCTGAGATCGATTTGACCATAACTTGTGATAGTTATGGCAGCGTCATTAGCAAAGAGTGCCAACATTTAGCAACACTTAAGCACCTATAACTTGCTAAGGCAGAGCGGTGGCTGTGCTAAACGTGCTGTTGGCTTGAGCTAGAATGCTGCTTCCCTCCCCAAGGATGTGGCAGGTGGTGGAGGAAATATCACTATTCTGCTTGGTGACCACGTCCAGCACGAAATGATGAGGAGTGTCTACCTCATCTCTGACCTGTGGTGCCTTTTCAGCCTATCAGACCACTGTTACCCAAAAGAGCCTTACTTTTTACACATGGCAGCGTGGAGATTATGCCGTTTAAAGCCAAATCTCCCGGCTAGCTCCTCCTCTTGGAAAGAGGAGAGGGATAGTTGGCAAAAATATCTTAATACCCTGAGATGGAGCACCACATTTCTCACCACTCCCAAGTTCCGAGAATCACGGGGAAGCCCTCAGATCACTTCAACAAAGAGTTTGCACACCTTTGGCTGAGAGGGAAGCCTCATGGCTCTCTGTTTCCCCCAGCTCAGCCTCGGCTGTAAAGAGCACCATGTAAGCTGTCCACCTATATGGTCACACCCATTCCACTTCTAAAGGCCAACTATGTGGGGAAAAATGCAATGAGAATACACATCCACTCCATACTATTTCCATTTCAAACTCATGGAATGTGTTCAAGAACCCATCTCAAAAATGGGGCTTGGACAGTTGGCCTAAATGCAAATGTATTCCCATTTATTTAATTTGGGCAAAGCTTTCTATTTTCCAAAAAAAAAAAAAAAAAAAAAAAATCACTGATTTTTCAGAGCACTAAGATCTCCTTGAATGTCAAGCAGAAGTTGAATGGATTAAAGGTTCTCAAAGTACCGGGATCTCAGGTTTCCTAAGATATACATGGGATTTGGAATATGGGGACGTGACTTGGACACGATTTGAAAAGATTAGTCAAATTTTAATAGTGGCCTAGCAAATGGCTGACTGCAGAAAGACACAGCTAAGTCACTAGGTCTAACCTGGATTATAAAAATGTCTACATACTAGCATCCTACATGGAACCCCTCCCCTCTAAGACAAAAGGGCTCTGCTCTGTGGAAGCTAATTTAATTTCTTGGTTGACATGGACAGAGGGTTCCCGAAAAATTCTAGTTGTACCAAGCTGTCATGAATTTCCCCTTTCTCTTCTAAACCCATATTCTGTCCTTCAATATGAATTATTCAGCTCTGCAACATGGAAAGGGGGGAAAAGAGGTACTTACCAGGAAACTTTTTCATCGTAAATGAACTGTGAAAAAAATATAAGGATAGAAGATTGATTAGACATGTGCACACACATACACACATGCACCAGGCTTGAGGGCTGCAGGCTGTCTACCATTGCTGGCATGTGGTAAACTGCAATGCACTTGGGGGCAAACCCTCCTCTTTACTGGGTTAGACTTTGCCTAGTGTTAATGGGAGGCAGTGCAGGCAGGGAGGAGGGTACTTTCATCCTTTGTGCAATTTCCACCCAAAGGTGGAGTGAGGGGGAAGTGCTGCCAGCCTGCTTTGTAAAGCAGAACGCATTATAGACTTTATATGTGGAAGGGGACATGGGAGCTCTGCTGAACTCCAGTCACCCATGGGCCACCCATGAGATTCTTGCACATCTCTGTGCTTGGGAAAGACACAAAAGCCCCAAACTGAGATTTTCTCAGCATCATTTAGAATCAAAACAAAATAGAATAACTAGTGCAAAGAAAGGTTTCATTTATTTAAGCCCTTGTCCATATAACATCCAAACTAATTTTTTTGTGTGGGAAAGAATGCATATAATTCAAACCCTCTGATCTATATACAAGGAAATGAGGCCTTTGGGAAGTGACTGAACACACACTGAAGACACATTGGCACTTTCATTTTTGCTACTTTTGTCTTTGCTACCAGATTCCACAAGTGACATTTGGATGAAAATGTCAAACTGGAATGGTCAGCTATATTCATATAACCACTAGTTTTAAAGTTTTTTTTTTTCAAGAAATCATGGAATAGAACAAATTATTTAGGCAGGAAATGTTTTTTCTATTAATTGTAGCTAATTCAATAGCAGTCTTAGATAGTGAGCTGGAACAATCAATTTGAAGGGACTTAAGAGAGTCCATGACGTTGGTAAGGAGTTTATTATCCCAGGCCAACCTAATTTTCTTCTATCAGAGGAGGCAGGCAATAATACACATGATGAAGGCAACTTTTCAGAAGCCTTTGTTCTGGGTAGTATTACTTATTGGTGGGGCACAGGACCTGCAAAGGGAGATACTTGAAGTTCAGTTTCACCCTGGAGGGAGTACTCTGTGTGTATATTGTAGAAACAGGTCCTAGGGCCAACACAGCTTTAACTATTGATCAGTTCAATGATCACATCAATGAAAAAAATTGAGATTGGGCCTAAGTGTACAATTAACCCTAAACCGAGGAGAAAATTTATAGGTCTTTTTTTACCTGGGCTGCTCAAGCTTAGGACCCTATTGTTTAAGTCAGCCTAAACAATGGGACTTTATTAGCTCATAGCTTTGAGGATGGGAACATTTCCAAACCAAGGCATCATCAAGCTGATGCTTTCTCCCGCAGACTGGCATCCTGGGGCTGGCTGCCGGTGAGCTGGGGCCCTGGACTCCTCTGGCATATGGAGGTGCACAAGGGGCCTCTCCTGGCCTCTCTCTTCTCTTCCAGGTTCCACTGCCCCCCAGCATCATGCTTCCTGTGGCTTTCTCCCTGTCTGTCTCAATTCTATTCCATTTATGAAGGACTCCAGCAATAGGATTAAGACCCATCCTGACTGAGGCGGGCCACACCTTCTTAACTGAAGTAGCCTTATCTAAAGGTCCTACTTACAATGGGTCCATACTCAGGAATGGATTAAGTTTAAGAACATGTTATTTTGGGGGGTTTGTACTGTTCCAAATCACCACAAGGGGGCACACTACATCAGAGAAACAGTGGGGCAAACCCGGATGAGCTCAGCCTTCGAACAAGGCAGATGCCTCATGAACCCAAGCTCAAGAGGAAGGCTGTGGCTGGAGAGCGAGGGCGGGGGATTCGGTTCAGGGAGGCAGGAGAGAAGGAGAAACGCAGATGATGCTGCGAGAAATACTAAAGCTGTAGAGATCTGGAACATCCAGAAACCTGGTGGCATTCTCCCTCTTAATTGCCCACCCTGAGACTCTTGTCTCTGACCCCTGAGCACACGCAGGTCTGCGCCGGGGAGGTGTCTGCCTGAGGCTAGCAAGCAAAGGCAGTTTGGTTTTGGTTTTAATCCTATTTTGAGAAGACTGTGTGGAGAAATGAGAGGACTCACAAAAGAACAATACAGTTGATTAAAGGAACTAGAAATCAGGCCTCTCAGAAAATGTAAATGGAAACAGACTTGTTTATTGTGAGAAAGGAGGCGAGGGGGTGAGTTATCAACTGCCTCTGAGGATTTGCTGGCACTGCCTGGAAGAGGCGGTGCAGCTGACTGCAGCCTATTGGGAGCCTGGGAATGAGGAAATTGGCACTGTTTGGAGAACGTTCCGTAGGGAGAGAACACGGCAAAATCATTCTGATGAACATTAGAATTTCCCGTCTGAAAACTCTTAAATAAATGACATGGATAGGCATCACCTCATTTAATGAGGGTGCTGATGGGTAGGGAAAATAATTCATTTCTTACAGATTTTATTTACTTCTCTTAAGGCAGGTGCTGCGTATCCCTTTATCTTTTCACGCTGTAGGTATGGGTATGAGAAAACAACACCCCCACCCCCCACCCCTTCATAGCAATGTTAACTCAAAATCATTTTATGCTCTTGTCTAAATCAGAAAACCTCACCGCTAATTCTGGACAGTGACCACTAGGTGGCGGACACGTTCTAGCCCGCCCTCTGTGCCTGTTCTACCCGCAAGGTAGGGAGGCTGAAAGAAGTGTGGGACCAAGCCCATTGTCATAGCAACATTAAACCTCCGGAACGGAGGGAAGCCCCTCAGGACAGAGGACCTCCTGAAATAGCTTTCACCCCGCCCACTGCTGTTAGGGCAAGGTGGTGTTCTGGGGAGTTCTTGCAGGTGCTCTACCTCGAGGGCAGGTGAATCCCTCATCTGACGTCAACAGTCTTCCTGGTGTGTTGCCATCCAGTCACCTGCTGCTGTGGCTTTTGGAACTGGCCCAGCTCTCTTCCACGCAGGTTCATGCAAACAGGTGTGGGGTAAGCACCTCTCGCCTTTGTGCTCTCCCGGTTGTGCTGGGGGTCAGGCATGGAGGCGGCCCCAAGACCACACCTCTGTGGCGCTAACTAGTACCTGGACCACAGATTCACCCAGTATGGGCTGGTCGGGGCGGACCTGCTCTCTGAGCCAGACGTGGTTCACTCATCCGAAGCGACCCCTGGCTTCTCCCTGAGACCTCCCTCCACGTGTCCCACAGCTGAGTCAAAGGTTCACAAACGGGAACGAACTTGGAAAAACGCACTCCTGTCCTCTGGGTACCATGGAAACCAGTTTTCCAGCCCCAGTGCCTGCTTCAGGATTCTCCGAAGCAAGACAGGCTGCTATTGGGCCAGGCGAATCCCCGGATGTGCCAGCTCCCCAAAGAACTGCTCAGGGGACCTCAAGAGGGAGGAGGCGGAGGGATACAGCAGCCCGGCAGGGGAGCCGGCAGGAGAGGGGACAGGTGCTCCTCTTCACTGAGCTGAGAAGCCCGGGCTGGTTCAACATCATCAGCGTGTCCGTCTCTGGGTTTGGAAATGCAAATTGTCACCATGAAGCAGGGGCGGTCACGTTGCTAAATCTAAGATTTCATGGTTTGTATTACAATCACCAGCACATTTAGAAGTTACAACCGAGGAAATAATAGAAAATCAACACTGTCGCTTTCTTTCAAGAGACGGAAACCTTGACGATTTTTCCTCCCTTGCTGGATGTGAGATGGAAACAGCCGCCCACAGACTGGGGACTCCCTCAGGAGATGTGTCTGGGGAGTCCCAACTGCCTCAGCTTTTTTTGGGGGTGGGGTGGGGTGGGGAAGTGGGGCCAAGGGTGACAGAAATCAGATAAGCACACTGGAAAGCTGGCTGTTACGCACTGAAATGATTTACACTTCAAGGGTGAATAAGAATTCCGACGTTAGGATCCGTCTAGCAGGAGGACTTGGTGGTGGCTGCAGGCGGCAGATCACCTAGCGGCAAGTCTTAAGCCGAGCTGGTCATTTCATATACATCTATAAGGGCTGGCAATATCATGAGGACAAAGGGGTTAGGAGAAATGATTGAGGACTTAGGAGATAATAGTTGCTAAGCCACAGGACTACGTTTGATTAGCAGTGCTAACCAAAAATTCCAAATGCTTTTCCTTATAAAACACATACTGCATTTTCCAGTGCAGCTGAGGCACTTCTCCATTCAAGGAATAAATGGAAGGTCCAGAGTTTACACCGGCGTCACTTAAAGCATGCCCTTACTTATTTTTTTAAACCAGGGAATGAGGGCAGCCATCCTCGAGATTGCTGTGGAGCCAGGGAGGCAATGGGACAAGGCGAGTAAAAATGCCTTGTATATTTTCTACTATTTTTAAATTGCGTTATTTATTTATTTATTTATTTTACTTTTTATTGTAGTAACATGTACACAATTCATAATGCTCCATTTTAACCACTTTCAAGTATACAGTGATATTAATTACATTCCCAGTACTGGGCTACCATCACCAACATCTAGTACCCAAACTTTTTCATAACCTCAAACACAGACTCTGTACCCATTAAGCAATAACTCCCCTCTCCTCCCCCCACCCAGGCTCCCAGTAACCTGTAATCTACTTTCTGTCTCTGTGAACTTGCTTATTCTAGGTATTTCATATAAGCAAGATCAGACACTATGTCTGTTTTGTGTCCAGCTTATTTCACTCAACATGTCTTCAAGGTTCATCCATGTTGCTCCTATGTATCAGAACTTGATTCCCTTTTACAGCTCAATAATATGTATGACAGTTCAAAAACTGTCCATTTGATGGACTGTTGTACGGATATACATTGCATGGCTGTACAACATTGTATGGATGCACGACATTTTGTTTATTCATTCATCTGCTGATGGACGCTTGGGTTGCGTTTACCTTTTGGCAGCTGTGAATAAAGCTATGAAGGTTTTCCTCTATATTTTCTTCAAAGAGTTTTATGGCTTTTCTTCTTGGTTTAGGTCCTTGAACCACTTAGAATTAATTTAGTATATGGTATAAGAACTTCATTCTTTTGCATGTGAATACCCAGTTTTCCCAGGGGGAAAAAGGATGGAAAAACCCTTTGTAACTTTGGATTTCACAGTGTTGTCTTCATCATAATACCAAAAGCACAGGCAACAAAAGAACAGGTAAAATAGACTTGATCAAAATTTAAAACATTTGCATGTCAGAGGTCATTATCAAGAACGTAAAAAGACAACCTACAGAATGTGAGAAAGGGAGAAAATAATTGCGAACTATATATCTGATGAGGGTTTTATATCCAAAATATATTAAGAACTGCTACTGCTCAACATCAAAATGAGATTCCACTTCACACCCATTAGGATGGCTATTATGAAAAACAATGACAAAACAAAAACCAGAAAGTAGTGTTGGATTTTCAACAAGGGCTCCAAGTACATTAATTGAAGAGACCATTCCTTCCCCAGTTTGACCATATATGTGTGGGTTTATTTCTGAACTGTCAATTCTATTCCATATGTCTGTATGTCTGTCTTTATGAGAGCACTACACTGTTTTGATTACTTTGGCTTTGTAGTAAGTTTTGCGATTGGGAGGTATGAGACCTCCAACTCTGTTCTTTTTCAATAAAGATTTGGCTATTTGTGGCCCCTGGTGATTCCATATGAATCCGAGGGTCAGCTTTTACCAAATTTCTACAAAAAAGACTGCTGGGTTTTGACAGGTATTGCATTCAATCTGGAGACTCTTTTGGGTAGTACTGATATTGTAACAATATTAAGGCTTTCAATCTTTGAACATGGGATGTCTTGCCACCTATTTAGGTCTTATCTTTAGTTTTCAGTATATCTGTCCTTTACCTCCTTAATTAAATTTATTCCTAGGTATTTTATTCTTTCAGATGCTATTGTGAATGGAATTGTTTTTTCATTTCCATTTTCAGATTGTTCTTTGTTGATATACAGAAATACAACAGATTTTTGCATGTTAATCTCATAGTCTGCTACTTCGCTGAATTTGTTTATTAGCTCTAGCACTTTTCTTGTGTATTCTTTGGGACTTTCCATATAAAGTATCATGCCATCTGTGAATAGAGATAGTTTTACTTCTTCCTTTCCAATTTGGATGCCTTTTATTTCTTTTCCTGGCTTCACTGCTCTGGCTACAACTTCTAGTACAGTGTTGAATAGCGGTTGTGACAGTGGGCATCCTTGTCTTGTTCCTGACCTTAGGGAGAAAGCTTTCAATCTTCCACCATTGAGTATGATGCTAGCTGTGTGCATTTCATATATGCTTTTTATCATATTGAGGAAGTTTCCTTCTACTACTTTTATGAGTGTTTTTATAAGGAAAGGGTGTTGGATTTCAGGCCCTTACTTTAATCAATACTGGGGATTACAGAACAGGTGGCCCTTTGTAGGACTGTGTAACCAAGAAATTAGGATTTAAGGGATGACTTTTATTACTGAATCATATTCCTTTTTGCTTTCTGGGATATTGGAGTAGACAGAGGAGAATACCTGAAAGCCCTAAACCATAACTTAAAGCTGCCCTGATATCTGAAATGATTGTAAAAGCCTTTATCTTGTGCCTTTGTGACTATAAGAGCTGTTGCTCCCTTTATCTGGTCATTTTTTTTGCAGGGCAAAGGCCCTAAAGCTACTGAAGAATTTGAAGTCAGCCATTAATTAACTTCAGCTTTGGACGTTTGTAAATCGTTATCAACTAGACTCTGCTACTGAAAGATAACTTGTCTCCCTTCCTTTTGGCTTATACTTTTAGTATTGAAGTGCTAGCTCTGCCTCCCCTCCTTTCAACTTATGTTCTCCTACTGAAATGATAGTGGTAACACTGTCTCCTTTTCTGCTTTGAACTTGCTATTCGAAATAACCTCATCTCCCCTTGCTAAAATCCTTAAAAACCTTGAGTCCCTTAAACTCAGGAAGACAGATTTTGGGCTGCTAGGCCATCTGCTCTCCTACTACACACCTAGTAATAAACTTTTTCCTCTTTGAAAACCTGGTGTCTCAGGAATTGGTCATTGAGCATGTCAGGGCCAAAGAATCCCCAGCCTTCGTCTGATAACAGCTGTAGTTGACTTGAGGACCCTCAGCCTTCTCTCACGGGCGCTCCTTATCCTTCTGTAGTGTCTTCTAGCTACCACAGCTGTTCCCATCTTGCTAGCAGGAGAGCCAGAATGTAATGCTCCCAGCGAGCAAAAGGACTTCAAGGTTTCTAAATCAGAGAAAGACGAGGTTAGCTCCCAGGTAGGGATAGGTTCTAGAGGGAAGAACCAAGGAGGGTGAGGCCTGTGAGACCAGGTGAGTGGTGGACAGCAATCAATGTCATCTCTAAGATTTCTTTTCTCCCACAGAACATTTTGGATCACTTAAGGTTAGCTGTATTCAAAGAATTCTAGGAGAAGGGAACGTGAAGCTGTTCCTTTCTGCCTACAAACATTATTTTAAAATAAGTCAAGAAGTCGAGGATCTTTAACAAGGGAATTGTGTGTGGGGATAAGGATCACTTTAAAGATGGGAAAGGCAGCGTGAGGTGGGGATCTGGGTTCCTTCCTGGGAGGGTATGGTGGTCCCACCTGCTCTGGTAAACCTCGGTACAGCAGCTGCCTGACATGTGGACACATCACTCAACTTCAGGAGCCTTGGCTTTACTATTTGTAAGATGGGATCCATATCCTAGCAAGCTTATATAATTGTGACTACTAAACAGACCCAGCATAAGTACTCAGTCCTGTGTTAAATACTGAGTCACCGTTGTAAAGCATGGGTGCCTGTTCTCCACGGAAGGCCCTGTTCTCTGGAGCTGTTCTGTCCAATAGGATTGCCACCAGCTGCAGGTGGCTACGGAAATTCAAGTTAATATAAAATAATTAAATTTAAAAATCAGTTCCTTGCTCTCATCAGCCCATTCCAGGGCTCAGGAGCTGCCCATGGGGCAGTACTGCCCTGAACTCTCCATGGGAGGGGTTGGCCCCTTTCCCTTGCACCTTTCCGTGGAATCCCTGGCACTCGGGGGCTCTGAAATGGCCCCTCCAGCGAAGGAAGGGAAGCACTAGCTTGGACAAACCCTCCCGCTATACCAGTGCCCAGGGTGTCCCCGAGAGCCACCCCTGGCTGGGGCTGGCTCACTGGCCATTCCAGGTAGATAGGAATGTGACGCCGAGCCTGCCTGACACTCATGATGCCCGTTTGCAATTGGAGATGAAGGGCAAATATAAAGTATTTCTGTGAGGGCCGCTGTTAGACTGAGGATGCAATGAATCATTTGCATTTATGTAAATGATATGATTATGTAATATTTCAATAAAAGAAACTGTGGGTCCTGCTGGAGTTTGGAAAAAGAACAGGGCTAGGAGGTAGGAGAAGCTCCTTGGGGGTGGGAGGAAGGTGGCAGGGGAATCTAAGGCCTGCAGATGACCCATCAAAGAGATGTACTCCAGAACCAGGAACCTTTCCGGGCAGCTCCCGAGGACTGTCCAGTTTCTCCAGAGGCTGATGCTGGGTTTTAGGGGCTGCCGTCGGAGTTTAAGGGAACGCTTGATGAGGGTGGGAGAGGGGCACTGAAAGACATGCATGTTATGTGTCTGAATTGAAAACTGCCTTAGGCAATAATATATTCTTAATTTCTTGCTTTCTCCTTTAAAGAAAAATTCTAGAAAACAGCGCAGAGGTGCACCTAACATGGAGGGTGAACTGAATGCCTTGTTGCCAAGTTCACTGTCTCCAACTCGGTTGGTTTCAGGATGTGTGCACTTGTCTTAATCCTATTATATTATTATTTGCTTTTCCTGTCCCACCTGCATCAGCCTGTGCTCCAGCTGCCTTAGAACCCTGGTCCTAAAGATGTCTGGGCACCTCCTGGCCAATCCTGAGCCCTCGGCCCCTGCAGGTCTTTGAAGAAGCACCTGTCCCACCATTAGCCCTCCAGGCCCGCAGTGTGTCCTCAGGGCTCCTCTGTGTGTGACCCAGAGGCCTTTCGAAGCAGTGGGACAGGCATCAGCAATCTGGTCCCACTTAGTGTTTGGACCTCAGGGCACTGGCTGTCCCGCCTGCTGAACATTTCAGAACCATCCCAAGAAGGAAGAGAGTGAGAAAATAAATAAATCCCTACAAGCTACATTCACTGTTAGGAGAGGCTGGTAATTAGTTTGCAGGTAGGAGGGAGGTCTTCTGAAGAAAGGAATTCTAAGCACGCCCTTGCAGAGACCAGTGCTGGTTGAACCGTGTCCCCCTAGAGCTGGGCTAAAGTCCGAACTCCCACTATCTCAGAATGTGCCCTTCTTTGGAAGCAGGGCTGTTGCGGAAAGAATTAGCTAAATGAAGATGGGTCATGCTGGAGGACAGCAGGCCCTGATCTGGGATGACCAGGACCATTATGAAGAGGAGGACAGATGGGTAGATAGGCCACAGGGGAGATGGGCATGTGACACTGGGGACAGAGCTGGCGTGAAGCATCTGCGAGGGTGGCAGCCACGAGCAGCATCTGGGAAGGGGTGGGGTAGGGCTCTCCCCACGGGTGCCAGAGGCCACCTCCTAGCCACACTCTGATTTTGGACTCGTGGCCTCCAGAAGCATGAGGCAATGAACTCCTGCTGCTTGAAGCTGCCTAGTCAGTGGTACTTCATTACAGCGGCCCTAAGAAACAAACACCCCGAGGTAAAAAATCTCCATCAGTGCCTCCGAGGGGAGGGAGAGAGACTCGGGGAGATGCATTTTCCTGGGCCCTGCCCAGAACCTGCTGAATGGAAATCTCTGGAGCCCACATCTTAATTAAGCATGCTGGGGGTTTCCAATGCACACTGATCTTAGAAAAACAACACTTAAAGTAAAGAGAACCAAAACCTAACCCCGAGGACTTGAACCTCATTTTGGAGAAATGTACATTTTCTCAGAATTCCAAAACTCTGGCCTTGGCAACTAGTCTGTACATACACAGTCCAGACCTTCAGGTAATAGCAAAGAATCATTTCGTCTGAAGGAAATGCAGAGCCTGAGTTTTCAAATGGCCCAGGCTCTGTGACTGGTACATCACACAGTGAGGGCAGCAAAGCCTTCCACCCAAAACCAGGCATGGGTGGGTGTCATATGCACCCAGAAGAAGCAAGACCCTTTATGTCTTCACGAATCATTAAACAATTACATTTCTGTTATATTGGACATGACCAGATAAATTGGGCAGAAGGCACATTATTTCACAATACTCCAGGAGGTATCTGGGCTGCAAACAGGAAAAACGGCAAATGCAGGCAAATGTGCTGCTCCGGGTGGACACTGCAAAGTGTGTGTTGCTGGAGCTCTTGATGGGCCCTGCTCTGTCTCACCACCTTGTCTTTCCAAGAGCAGTCATCTCCTGCTGGAATCCAGCAAGGTAGATAGTTGCATTCATTTACACCAGCCCCCAAACTATGTTTCTTGGTAAATGTGATTTTCATAAATCACCCTAAAATTCTCCATAGGCATTACAGCAGAGTACATGGTCACCTGTGCAGGTCTGTCCGTTGTGGGACGAAGCTTGCTGGCAAGTGTCTGAGGAGGTTGGCTGAGGTGACCTGTGAGCCTTCCAACCTCAGGTGGCCACACCTCTTCGCAAGTGATGACTGAGAGTCCTTGAGTCTCCCAGGAGTTTAAAAGATGCAGCATGTCCTCAGTTCCAACAGGGAGTGTCTGAGCCCTAACTGCTCCCTGGGGTCGGGTCCCTTCCCTCCCGATTATAAGAGGTCCATGGGAATGAGGGGCACGTGGATGGCTTAGATCCTGCCCTGTCTTAGGCCAGGAACGCAAGAGGACAAGGGTTAGTGTGCCCAGACCTCATGTCTCATGGCCACTTGGACTTGTGCAGAACCCTGCGGTTAAACCACGGATTCCCAATGGCAGGAACTTCTGTCCACTGAGTCTCTACCTGGGTCTTTATTGAAAATTTCATTTCAAACATTGCTCTTGCTTTCTTGGTATAGGAATTTAAGAAAATGTACAGGGAAGTGCTTTGTAAAACAGGTGGGGAGACTCCTTAGTGAGCCTGCTCCCCTCTGTAGGTGGACGACTAAGGCCCTGAGACACTGATCTGTGCCTGATTAGTAGAGGGAGCTGGCAGGAACCCGGTCTTGGCTCCATCATGGTTTCCTCTTAGGTTTGCCCCCTCCTTCACCTGGCAATTCTGCCACCCAGGCTAAGAAGTCTGACTTTTTTTTTCCTACCCCAATAGGTTACCTGGGCCACTGAGCAGTTAAAACCCAGTTGTTCTCTGCAGAGACAGTGTTGGGCTCTGAGGACCAAAGGGTGGAGGGTGGAGAGGTCACCTCTCAGCTCCACCAACAGGGCCTCCGTACAAGCCAGAAATGCCGAGAGCCCAGACCTCAGGGGGGTTACGCGGAGAACACCTGGGGAGAGAGTTTTTACAAGAGGATCCACAGGACAAACAAGAGGATCCACAGGACAATTAAGTCAAAAGGATATGGTGGCTGGGAGCAAGGCTAATTTAATCTCCTTCCCAAGTGTGGGGACTAGCATGGGAATGGGTGAAATGCAGACAGAGGGTCCAGTCTTGGGAAGAAACATTCTGAGTTTGGTTGGAGACAGGCTGGGTTTGCAACATGATGATGTCTGGTAGAGAGCTGTTTGAACCTGGTGAGATGTCACTGCTAAGAATACAGGTGAGGGGTTGTTAGCAGAAAGGTTTAGGAGATGGGAATGGGCACTGCAGGGAGGGCAGGGAATGTCCTGGGAGGGTGTGCAGGGGGAGGGGAGGGGAGAAATCAGTGAGAGTGGAGAGCCTGTGAGCAGGCCAGGGCATCATGGAGAAACAGCAGAGCATTGCATGGAACCAGCCCGTCTAAGCCAAGCCTCTGTTCCGGACACCAAACCGTCAGGCTAGGGTGCTGGGTGCCGAGAGAAGCTGCAAGTGAGGACAGCTACTTCCATGCACAGGTAGTCACCATGCACCCACAATCCACATCCTCAGACTCACCCCACGCAGACGAACTCACATAACCCCAAGTGGGAGAAACACCCCGAGGGGGGTTGAATTTAAAGTCCTAATAATATATTGGGGATAATTTAGAGAATTTAGGTGAGATTTTCTGTCAAACACTTACCACGATGAGGGCGACTACAGACAGGGTGTAGTAGATGGAGTCCCTCAGCAGGCACCAGGAGGAGAGAGCCACGACCTGAGTGAGAATGGAAAGAAGGACAAAGAAACGGGGTATCAGACGCTGTGCTGAGAAAGCAGAAACCAGAAGCACTGCCTGGCCTTTCGGTCTTCAGTCTCAGGACCAAACAGTCTGCCCGTCTCTATCTATTAATTGAGAATCTCTAGGCATCTTAGTCTACTTCTGCCCAGAAGCAGATGCCAAGAGGGGATTAAGCCCGGGACTGCCCCCAGGCCACCATGCCAGGGTGAACCCTGTGAAGATGAGCAAGAAGGAGGGCTGGCTGGATGCATGCTGGGCTGCCATGTGGACTAGGGATGGTTCAGTGAGGCCAAGGGCAAGGCCGGATTCAGTCCATCAGGGAGTCCATGTCTCCCACGGCTGAACCTACCCTGGTGCCCACATCAAGGAAGAACCACCTTACCCTGCAGTTTTATCGCCAACTCTAACATCTACTGCAGCCAGTTGTCCGGCATGCAGTAAGTGGTCAGGGCCAAGCAGCCACTGACCGCAGGAGGGGCAGGACTAGCCCCTTTTGCAGTCTCCACCTGGCCCTCTCTTCTCATTTCGATAATATGCCTGGGCTTGTTGGCATATGACTCCTGGTTTCATACGGGTTTTGTAAGGACTGATTTACATGCTGACACAGAGAAAATGTTCCTCTTAGCCCCTGGGAGAAGTCCCTTTAAAAAGATGCTGGCTCTGCTCAGAACGGCAGGACAGGCAAGCTGAGGGGGCTAAGGCAGCCTTGGCCTGCTGGGCCCAAGCCTCCTGCTGCAGAGGGAGGGGCCGCTAGGCGTGACCATGCCGGGCAATGGAGCCAGGGCCAGGCAGCACACAGGGACGGTCAAGGGGAGGCAAGGAGCCACAAGATGCCAGCTTAAGGAGGACGAGCCCTTCCTCCTGGGTAAGTCCTTTCAAGTACCTTTTGAGGGACAGGTCTTTTTTTTTGAGAATAGGTTCATTTATGACAGACCCTCATAAGGAGCCTGGGTGTCCTAGAGCGCCATGCCAGAAGGCAATTCCTGCGTCATCACTCACCTCGCCCCGCCGTCCCCCGAAAGGTGTCCATCACCCACGGGCACAGGGCATGGCTGGCTGCCTCTGCCCTTGGACTAGTAAGTGGAAAAGGACACAACAAATGTCAGCTCTCAGCTTAGACAATGGCAGGTGTGTGCTGCCAAAGACAACATGAAAAAGGGATTCTAGGGACAAGGACGCACTTTCTTGCCTCTTCTCTCCCTGACTGCTGTGACAGTCTATAAAGAGAAGATCAGGCAAAGTCAAACCAGGGAAGGCTTTCTGGATTCAAGTAACAGGAAAGCTATGACTTAAATAGAACCATAAATGAATCATGAGGCTGGTGTCTTTCCATGAACACATTCTTTTTCTTCAACCCTGAGGTGTTTTCTCTGGCTAATTTTGCCATGTTAGGTTTCATACTTTTATGTTATAGATGATAGAATTTCTAAGAAGGGGACCTGACATCACAAAAATCACCTAGAACAAATATAAAGTATTCTTTACGCTTTTTATCATTCTCTCCTTGTGTTGTAAACTCTCAGATCTTTGATTATCATTTACTATTTATGGAATACATTAAATTGATTTAATTGTTTATTTTCCAGCAGGTCAAAAGAGGTTGTGGACATGATTCATTCACTCCAACTGTGCAATTGGACTTAAAATATGTGACAAATATCAATTCTGAATTTCTTTAAAAGATTGTTTGGCCTTTTAGCTAAAGATGGTAGATTGAACACATACACTGCTAAGATTGATAGTAAAGGGATTTAAAAACAAAACATAAACAGACAAGGCAAAAAGAATAGAAGAGGATACCATAGCAACAAAATTTTGGAAGGTGGAGATGAGAAGAGCCATTGGTAATTCAGCTGGTGGTGGGAAAAGCTCCAGAAGTGGGGGTGGAAATGGGCCTGAAAACAGGATAACTGAAAGACTCCTTAAGAATTTAACCCCCAAATCTCCTTCCTTCCTTCAAGTAGCCCAATGATGGCTCATCCCTCACCTTCATAGAAAACAGGAGACTGAATAAAACAATATCTGAGGAACAGAAGCTCTAAGAAGAGAAAACAGAGGGAATAAAATGATCAAATGAACAGTGGAAGAGAAATTCCCACAAGTTAAGGACATGCATCTATACAGTAAAAAGGCCCTTTGAGTACCCTACACAACTACACATATACCAGACACGACA
>PVIY010012363.1:0-62215 GCA_004026745.1 Myrmecophaga tridactyla | reverse complement strand
ACCTTCAGTTCAGCTTTTTCTGGGCTTCTAGCTTAAGTTTTGTTTAACAGAGGGTAATTTTTCAGTTCTTGTTTTCTTGTTTCTTGTCGTGTTTGTAAGGTGCCTTTTCCCTCCCCACCCTTAGGAGGGTCTACATAGGTATTACTGACACCAGCCGGATTTTCCCGGACTAAGCTGGCCTCCTACCAGGGGGAAGGAGCCACCTGCGTCAGTTTTCCCTGAGGGTGAGATCCGGCAGGTTGAAAGACTTTCCTGTGAAGTCTCTGGGCTCTTTTTTTCTTAGCCTGCCCAGTAGGTGGTGCTTGTCTGCCTGCGGGTCCCACCAGCAAAAGATGTCATGTCTCCTTTAACTTTGGAAGGCTCTCCCTGCTGGGGGCGTGGTCGAAACAGGGGAGAGGTTGCAGGCTGGTTTTAATGGCTTCAATTTTCCAAGCCCTGGGGTCTGAGTTCCTTGAGAGAGGGATTCCACATAAGTTTGGCTTCACCTCTCCCCTGGGGAAGGCTCATGTGGGAGACAGCCCTGAAAGCAGTCTGTTTCTGCCTGTGCGTGGGGCAGTTGCAGCCTGAGAAGTCCCGCCGCTGAATCCAGAGGCTGTCAAGTCTCTGTAGTAACAGCCGCAAAAACCCCCGTTTTGTTCCCTTTCCTCTTTTTCTGTTAGCCCAATAAGCGACTTCTGACTTGCCCGGTTTCACGTGAGCTGGGGGCCTATTTTTGGTAATCAGAATTTGTTTGTTAATGCCACAATTGGCACTTGGTTGGACTCAGTCCCCGCTACTCTTTCCTTTCCCTCCGAGAAGCCGACTATGGGGGCGGGGCGCCGGGCACCGGCCGCCCGCCGCCGCGGCTTTGGGGAACTCATAGATCCGAAGAGTTTCCGTCAGTCTAGCTGCTCCAGACCTGGGCGCGCTGTGTTTCCTGTCACTATCGTGGTTCCAGGAGCTGTTCTGTACTGTTTCTGGTTATCTAGTAGTTGTTCTGGAGGACGAACTAAAACGCGCACATTGCTAAGCCCCCATCTTGGCCCCTTCCCCCAAACCACATTGATTTTAACATCTGTTCCCTCTATTCCTCATTTTTATTCCATACGTTTTGCCTGTCTCTTCACAAGGTAGATAAAAGGAGCCTCAGACACAGGAATTGGCCTCTGCCTGTCAGAAGCCCAGGCTCCATCTTATGCTCTGGCACCAGACACCCCCTGGGTTTTCCTGATCCACATTTGCCACCATTGTACTCTTGGCAGTGTGGCTGGGTTGTGGGAAATTCCTCCCGCAAAGCTACACCTCTCAGCGCTCCTACCCCCAATGACTGTGATAGACCTTTGTGACGAAGGGACTGTGTTCACTGTGATTTTTTTTTATTTTCTTGTTTTAATTTCTTTACTCAAGTATCAGAAGAAACCAAAGACAAGGAAACATTTCAATTTTGATCATGCTGTTCTGCTGTTATAAAAGGAGCAATTCAGAATTTCATCACATACTTGCACGTTCATCATCATTATCATTTCTTGAGAATTTTCATCCTCTCATGAGGAGAAATAGAGAGGAAACCGAGAAAAACTGAGCACATACCATAGGCCTTGTGCGTCCATGTTTTCTTTGATCCCTAATATTCCCAACCACATTGATTTTAACATCTGTTTCCTCTATTACTCATTTTTATTCCTTACGCTCTACCTGTCTGTTGACAAGGAAGATAAAAGGAGCCTCAGATACAGGGATTGGCCTCTGCCTGTCAGAACCCTGGCCCAATGTCATGTTCTGGCACCAGAACAAACTTTGTATTCCTTGAACCGTGGTTGCTGCCACCGCCCTGTCAGCCAGGCTGCTTGGCTTGGTGTGGGTCCTCCTGCTCAGACCCAATTCCCAGGGCTCCTGTCAAGCTGACTGTGACAGACCTTTGTGACGCAGGGGCTGCTGTCTTTTCATTTTTTTTGTTCATTTTTTTGTTTTATTTTCCTTTCTCATGTACCAGAAGACACCAACGAAAAGGGTACATACCTATTTTGATCATTCCTTTCTACCTTTATACAAGGACTAATTCAGAATTTCATCACATACTTGCACATTCATCATCATGATCATTTCTTGGAACATTTTCATCCTCTCAGGAGGAGAAATAGAGAAGAAATAGAGAAAATCTGTGCACATAATACAGGCTTTATGCCTGAATCTTTCTTGGATCACTGGTATTCCCACCCACTTTGATTTTAACCTCTGTTCCCTGTATTACTCATTTTCATTCCATACTTTCTACCCATCTGTGACAAGAAAGATAAAAGGAGCCTCAGACACACGAATTGCCCTCTGCCTGTCAGAAGGTCAGGCCTGATGGTAAGCTCTGGCACCAGAGGTCCCTGGAGTTCCCTGACCCGCCTTTGTCACCACCCTACATCTGGCTGGGTGGCTGAGAAGTGGTCGTGGCCTGTTGCTCAGCTCCACCTCCCATGGCTCCCCACCACTGATAGGGACAGACCTTTGTGACACAGTAGCTGTGGTCCCTGTGATTTTTTTCTGTTATTTTCTTTTCTCAAGTACCATAAGGCACCAAAGAAAAGGAAACTTTCCTATTTTGATCATCCCGTTCTGCCGTTATACAACGAGTAATTCAGAATTTCATCACATACTTGCATGTTCATCTTCAGGATCATTTCTTGGAACAGTTTCATCCTCTCAGGAGGAGAAATAGCGAGGAAACCGAGAAAAAATGCGCACATACCTTAGGCCTTACACCTCAGTCTTTCTTGGATCACTAGCATTTCTATCCACTTTGATTTTTAACATCTGTTTCCTCTATTACTCATTTTTAATCCATACATGCTACCCCTCTGTTGGCAAGGTAGATAAAAGGAGCCTCAGACACATGGATTGTCCTCTGCCTTTCAGAAGCCAGGTCCTGATGGTGTGCTCAGGCACCAGAGACACCTGTATTTCCCTGAATCACTGTTGTCACCACCGCCCAGTCAGCTGGGTGGCTGGGTCATGGGCGGGGCCTCCTTTTCAGCTCCACCTCCCAGGTCTCCTCCCCCCACTGACTGCAACAGACCTTTGTGACGCAGGGTTGTGTTCCCTGTGACTTATTTCTTTTATTTTCTTGCTTTATTTTCTTTTCTCAAGAACCAGAAGACACCAAAGAAAAGGAAACATTCATACTTTGATCATTCCATTCTACATTTATGCAATGAATAATTCAGAATTTCATCACATACATGCACTTCATTATCATAATCATTTCATGGAACACTTTCATCCTATCAGGAGGAGTAATCGAGAGGAAACCAAGAAAAACTGCCCACATACCATAGGCATTAAGCGTCAAACTTTCTTGGATCACTAGCATTCCCAATGACATTGATTTTGACATCTGTTCCCTATATTACTCATTCATATTCCATACGGTCTACCCAACTGTTGATATGGTAGATAAAAGGAGCCTCAGATACAGGGATTGATCTCTGCCTGTCAGCATCCTGGCCCGATGGTGAGCTCCAGCACCAGAGCACCCCTGTGGTTCCCTGAGCCACAGTTGCTGCCGGCGCACTGTGGACCATGTGACTGAGCAGTGGGCGGGGCCTCCTGCTCAACACAACCCTCCTGGTTTCCTCCTCCCAGTGACTGCGACAGACCTTTGTGACGCAGGGCTGTGGTCCCTTTGATTTTTTCTTTTATTTTCTTGTTCTATTTCCTTTTCTCAAGTACCAGAAGACACCAAAGTAAGGTAAACATTCCAGCTTTGATCATTCCGTTCTGCCATTATACCACGAGTAATTCAGAATTTCATCACATACCGTTCATCACCATGATCATTTCTTGGAACATTTTCATCTTCGCAGTAGGGGAAATACAGAGGAAACCGAGGAAAACTGTGCACATAACATAGGCCTTATGCCTCCCTCTTTCTTTGATTGCTAGAATTCCCAACCATTTTGATTTTAACCTCTGTGCCCTCTGTTACTCATTTTTATTCCATATATTCTGCCCGTCTGTTGGCAAGGTGGGTAAAAGGAGCCTCAGAGATAGGGATTGACCTCTGCCTATCAGTAGCCCATGCGTGATGGTGCGCTCTGGCACCAGGGCCCTCCTGGTATTCTCTGAAGCATGGATGTCACCACCGCCCTATCAGCTGGGCAGCTGGGTTGTGATGAGGGCCTCCTACTCAGACCCAGCTCCCAGGGCTCCTCCACACCATACTCTGAATGACCTTTGTGACGCATGGGCTGTGGTTCCTGTGATTTTTTTCTTTTATTGTCATGTTTGATTTTCTCTTCTCAAGTATCATAAGACACCAAAGAGAAGGAAACATTCCTATTTTGATCATTCTGTTCTGCCGTTAGGCAACGAGTAATTTAGAATTTCATTACATACTTGCACGTTCATCATCATGATCATTTCTTGGAACATTTTCATCCTCTCAGGAGGAGAAATAGAGAGGAAACCGAGAAAAACTGTGCATATACCATAAGACTTTTGCCTCATTCTCTCTTGGATTGCTAGCATCACCAACCACATTGATTTTTACATCTGTTCCCTCTATTACTCATTTTTATTTCATAGATTCTTCCTGTCTGTTGACAAGGTATATAAAAGGAGCCTCAGACACAGGGATTGGCCTCTACCTGTCAGAAGCCTGGGCCTGATGGTGCGCTCCACTACCAGAGACCATCTGGTGTTCCTCACTCGTGGTTGCTGTCACAGCCCTGTCGGCTGGGCAGCTGGGCAGTGGGTTGGGCATACTGCTCAACTCCACCTCCCAAGGCTCCTCACCCCACTGATAGCGACAGACCTATGTGACGCAAGGGCTGTGATCTTTTGATTTTCTTCATTCATTTTCTTGTTTAACTTTCTTGTCTCAAGTACCAGATGAAACCAAGAAAAGTAAACATTCTTATTTTGATTATTCCATTCTGTTGTTATACAATGCACAATTCAGAATTATGTCACATACTTGCACGTTCATCATCATGATCATTTCTTGGAAGATTTTCATCCTCTCAGTAGGAGAAATAGAGAGGTAACCGAGAAAAATTTCGCACATACCATAGTCCTCACACCTCACTCTTTCTTTGATCACTAGCATTCCCAACGACATTTATTTTGACATTGGTTCCCTCTATTATTCATTTTTATTCCATACATTCTTTCTGTCTGTTGACAAGGTTGATAGAAGGAGCCTCAGACACAAGGATTGGCCTCTGCCTGTCAGAAGCCTGGGCCCGATGGTGTGCTCTGATACAGGAGCACTCCTGATGTTCCCTGAACCAGGGGTTGCCGCTACTGTCCTGTCGGCTGGGTGGCTGGGAAATTTGCGAGGATTTCTGCTCATCTCCACCTCCCAGGGCTCCTCCCTTGACTGACTGTGACAGATCTTTTTGACGTAGGGGCTGTGGACCTCTGATTCTTTTATTTTATTATCGTTTTTAATTTTCTCTTCTCAAGTAGTAGAAGACACCAAAAAAGGGAAACATTCGAACTTTGATCATTCCGTTCTGCCATTATACAATGGGTAATTCAGAATTTCATCAAATACTTGCACGTTCAGCATCATGATCTTTTCTTGGAATATTTTCATCCTCTCAGGAGGATAAATACAGAGGAAACCGAGAAAAACTGTTCACATACCATAGGCCTAACTCCTCCCTCTTTTCTTTGATCACTAGCAATCCCATGCAGATTGATTTTAACATCTTTTCCCTCTATTACCCATTTTTATTCCACATGTTCTACCCTTCTGTTGACATGGGTATAAAAGGAGGTGCAGACACAGGAATTGGCCTCTGCCTGTCAGAAGCCCAAGCCCGATGGCATGCTCCAGCACCAGAGTCCTCCTGATGTTCCCTGATCCATGGTTGCCACCACAGCCTTGTTGACTGGGTGCCTGGGAATTGGGCGGGACCTCATGCTAAGTCCCA
Source organism: Myrmecophaga tridactyla (assembly GCA_004026745.1). NCBI lineage: Eukaryota > Metazoa > Chordata > Mammalia > Pilosa > Myrmecophagidae > Myrmecophaga > Myrmecophaga tridactyla. The sequence goes on along the minus strand of PVIY010012363.1, from coordinate 56,309 downwards.
CCTCCCAGGGTTCCACCCCTACTGACTTTGACCAACCTTTGTGATGCAGAGACTGCAGTCCCTGTGGTTTTTTTCTTTCATTTTCTTGTTTATTTTCTTTTCTAAAGTGCCAGACGACACCAAAGAAATGAAATATTCCAACTTCGACCATTCCGTTCTGCCTTATACAATAAGTAATTCATAATTTCATCACATACTTACAGGTTCATCATCATGATAATTTCTTGGAACATTTTCATCCTCTCAGGAGGAGAAATAGAAAAGAAACCGAGAAAAACTGCACACATAACATAAGCCTTAAGCCTCCCTCTTTCTTTGATCACTAGCATTCCCAAACACTTTGATTTTGACAACTGTTTGCTCTATTACTCAATTTTTCCATACGTTCTACACGTCTGTTGAAAAGGTAGATAAAAGAAGCCTCAGACACAGTGATTGTCCTCTGCCTCTCAGAAGTCCGAGCCTGATGTTGTGCTCCAGCACCAGAGCCCCCCTGGTGTTCCCTGAAGCGTGGTTGCTGCCACCAACCTGTCAGTCTGGCAACTTGGCAGTGAGCGGAGCCTCCTACTCAGTCCCACCTACCAGGGCTCCTGCCCACCGAAGTGTGACAAACCTTTGTGAGATGGGGACTGTGGTCACTGTGATTTTTTTTCTTTAATTTTCATTTCTCAAGTACCAGAAGACACCCAAGAAAAGGAATCAGTCCAACTTTCATCATTCTGTTCTGCTGATGTACAATGAGTAATTCAGGATTTCATCACATAATTGCACGTTCATTATCATGATCATTTCTTGGAATATTTTCACCCTCTCATCATGAGAAATAGAGAGGAAACTGAGAAAAACTGCACAATTACCAGAGGCCGTATACCTCCCTCCTTTCTTTGTTCACCATCATTACCAAATACATTGATTTTAACATTTATTCCCTCTATTACTTATTTTTATTCCATACGTTCTACCCGTTTGTTGACAAGATAGATAAAATGAGCCTCAGACACAGGGATTGGCTTCTGCCTGTCAGAAGCTTGTGCCTGATGGTGCGCTCCAGCACCAGAACCCCCGTTGTGTTCCCTGATCCACGGTTGCCACCACCGTCCTGTCAGCCGTGCAGCTGTGCAGTGGGCGGGGCCTCGTGCTCATCTCCACATCCCAGGTCTCCTCCCCCCACTGACTGCAACAGACCTTTGTGACACAGGGCTGTCATCCCTGTGATTTTTTTCTTTTATTTTCTGGTTTTATTTACCTTTCACAGGTACCAGAAGACACCAAAGAATAGGAAACATTCCAACTTTGATCATTCTGTTCTGCTGTTATAAATGAGTAATTCAGAATTTCATCACATTCTTGCACTTCACCATCATGATCATTTCTTGGAACATTTTCATCCTCTCAGGTGGAGAAATAGAGGAAACCAAGAAAAACTGTGCACATACAATAGGCCTTCGCCTCCTTCTTTCTTTGATTGCTAGCATTCCCAACAGTTTGATTTTAACATTTGTTCCCTATATTTCCCATTTTTATCAGATACGTTCTACCCGTCTGAGACAAGGTAGATAAAAGGAAACTCAAACACAGGGATTGGCCTCTTCCTGTCAGAAGTCCAGGACCGATGGTGCGCTCCAGCACCAGGGACCACCTGGTGTTCCCTGCCCCGCAGTTGCCACCAACGCCCTCTCAGCTGAGCAGCTGGGCAGTTGGCGGGGCCTCCTGCTCAGTACCAACTCCCAGGGCTCCTCCCCACCTTACTGTGACAGACCTTTCTGACACAGGGACTGTAGTACCTGTGATTTTTTTCTTTCATTTCTTGTTTTATTTTCTTTTCGCAAGTAGCAGAAGACACCCAAGAAAAGGAAACATTCCAAGTTTGATCATTCTGTTCTGCTGGAATACAATGAGTAAATTAGAATTTCATCACATACTTGCACGTTCATCATCATGCTCATCTCTTGGAACATTTTCATCCTCTCCGGAGGAGAAATAGAGAGGAAACTGAGTAAACTCTGAACATACCAGAGGCCTTATGCCTCCCTCCTTTCTTTGATCACTAGCATTCCCAACCACACCAATTTTAACATCTGTTCCCTCTATTATTAATTTTTATTGCATATGTTCTACCCCTCTGTTGACAAGGTAGATAAAAGCAGCTACAGACACAGGGATTAGACTCTGCCTGTCAGAAGCCTGGGCCCAATGGTGCACTCTGGCACCAGAGCATCCTTGGGGCTCCCTTACCCACGGTTGCCATGACATGACTGTCAGGCAGGCGGCTGGGTAGGGGGCGGGGACTCCTGCTCAGAACCAATTTCCAGGGCTCCTCCCCACTATACAGTGACAGACCTTTGTGACACAGGGGCTGTGGTCCCTGTGATTTTTTTCTTTCATTTTCTTGCTTTGTTTTCTTTTCTCAAGTACCAGAAGACACCAAAGAATTGAAACATTCGTACTTTGATCATCCCGTTCAGCCGTTACACAATGAGTAATTCATAATTTCATCACATATGTGCACGTTCATCATCATGATCATTTCTTGGAACATTTTTATCCTCTCAGGATGAGAAATAGAGAGGAAACCGAGAAAAACTGCACACATGCCATAGGCCTTACACCTCACTCTTTCTTGGATCACTAGCATTCCCAACCACATTGATATTTGACATCTGTTCCCTCTATTACTCATTTTTATTCCATATGTTCTACATGCCTCTTGACAAGATAGGTAAAAGGAACCTCAGACACAGGAATTGGTCTCTGCCTGTCAGAAGCCCGGACCTGATGGTGCGCTCTGACACCAAAACCCCCCTGAGTTTCTCTATACTGTGGTTGCCACCACTGCCCTCTCAGCCAGGCTGATGGGCACTGGGTGGTGTGTCCTGCACAGCTCCACCTCCTAGGGCTCCTCCCCCCATGTATGCGACAGACATTTGTGACACAGGGGCTGTTGTCCCTGTGATTTTCTTCTTTTATTTTCTTTTCTCAAGTACCAGAAGACACCTAAGAAAAGGAAACATTCCAACTTTGATCATTCAGTTCTGCTGTTATTCAACTAGTAATTCAGAATTTGATCACATACTTCCACGTTCATGATCATGATCATTTCTTAGAGCATTTTCATGCTCTCAGGAGGAGAAATAGAGAGACAACCGAGAAAAACTGCACACATACCATAGGCCTTATACCTCCTTCTTTCTTTAATCACTAGCATTCCCAACCATTTTGATTTTAACATCTGTTCCCTCTATTCATTTTTATTCCATATGTTCTACCCATCTGGTGACAAGGTAGTTAATAGGGGCCTCAGACAAAGGTATTGGCCTCTGCCTGTCAGAAAACCGGGCCTAAGGTTGTGCTCAGAGCACAGGATATTGCCACCACCACCCTGTTGGCCGGACCGCAGGGCAGTGGGCCGTGATTTTGCTCCACTCCACATCCGAGGGCTCCTCCCCCCATGGACTGTGACAGACCTTTGTGATGCAGGGGCTGTGGTCCCTGTGATACTTTTCTTTTCTTTTCTTTTTTTATTTTCTTTTCTCAAGTACTAGAAACACTAAAGAAAATTAGACCTTCCAACTTTTATCATTCCTTTCTGCCGTTACACAACAAGTAATTCAGAATTTCATCACATATTTCCATGTTCATCATCATGATCATTTTTTGGAACATTTTTACAAGTTTAGGAGGAGAAATAGAGAGGAAACCAAGATAAACTGCGCACATAACAGTGGCTTTATGCCTCCCTCCTTTCTTTGATCACTTGCATTCCCAACCACACTGATTTTAACATCTGTTCCCTCTGTTACTCATTTTTATTCCATACATTCTACCTGTCTGTTGACAAGGTAGATAAAAGGAGCCTCAGATCAAGGCATTGGCCTCTGCCTGTCAGAAGCCCAGGCGCAATGGCATGCCCCAGCACAGGAGACCATCTGGTGTTCCTTGAAACGCAGTTGCTGCCACTGCACTCTCGGCTGGGCAGCAGGGAAGAGGGCAGGGCCTCATGCTCAGACCCACCACCCAGGGCTCCTCCCCACCTGACTGTCACAGACTTTGTGTTGCAGGGGCTGTGGTTCCTGTGATTTTTTCTTTCATTTTCTTGTTTTATTTTCTTTTCTCAAGTACCCGAAGACACCAAAGAAAAGGAAACATTCCTATTTTGATCATTCTGTTCTACCGCTATAAAATGAGTCATTCAGTATTTCATCACATACATGCACGTTCATCATCATGATCATTTCTTGGAACATTGTCAACCTCTCAGGAGGAGAAATAGTGAGTAAACCAAGAAAAACTGTGCACATACTAGAGGACGTATGCCTCCCACTTCTCTTTGATTGCTAGCATTCCCAACCACATTGATTTTAACCTCTGTTCCCTCTATTACTCATTTTTATTCCATACGTTCTACCCTTCTGTTGACAAGGTAGATAAAAGGAGCCACAGACACAGGGATTGGCCTCTGAATGTCAGAAGCTCAAACCTGATGGCACGCTCTGGTACCAGAGCCCTCCTGGTGTTCCTTGAACCATGGTTGCCCCCACTGCCCAGTAGGCCAGGTGCCTGTGAAGTGGGTGAGACCTCCTGCTCTGTCCCACCTACCAGGGTTCTCCCCTACTGACTTTGACAGACATTTCTGAAGGAAGGGCTGTTTTTCCTGTGGTTTTTTTCTTTCATTTTCTTGTTTATTTTCTTTTCTAAAGTACCAGAAGACACGAAAGAATAGCAAACATTCCTATTTTGATCATTCCGTTCTGCCGTTATGCAACAAGTAATTCAGGATTTCATCTCATACTTGAACGTTTATCATCATAATAATTTCTTTTAACATTTTCATCCTCTCAGGAAGAGAAATAGAGAGGAAACTGAGAAAAACTGCACATACCAGATGCCTTATGCCTCACTCCTTTCTCTGATCACTAGCATTCCTAACCACTTTGATTTTAACATCTGTTACCTCTATTGCTCATTTTTATTCCATACATCCTACCCCTCTGTTGACATGGTAGATAAAAGGAGCCTCATACTCAGAGATTGTCCTCTGCCTGTCAGAAGCCCAAGCCCGTTGGTGCCCTCCAGCATCAGAGACACCCTGGTGTTCCCGGAACTGTGGTGGCCATCACCAGAGTTTTGGCCGGGCACCTGGTCAGTGTGCGGGGCCTCCTTATCAGCTCCACCTCCCAGGGCTCCTCCCACCACTGACTGCCACAGACTTTTGTAATGCAGGGGCTGTGGTCCCTGTGATTTTTTTCTTTTTTTCTTGTCTTATTTTCTTTTCTCAAGTACCAGAAGATACCAATGAAAAGGAAAGATTCCAACTTTGATCATTCCATTCTGCAGTTATACAATGAGTAATTCAGAATTTCATCACATACTTGCACGTTCATTATTATGATCATTTCTTGAAATATTTTCATCCTCTCAGGAGGAGTAAAAGAGAGGAAACGAGAAATACTGTGCACATACCATTGGCCTTATGCCTCCCTCTTTCTTTGATTGCTAGCATTCTCAACCACTTTGATTTTAACATCGGTTCCATCTATTACTCATTTTTATGCCATACGTTCTACCCGTCTGTTGACAAGGGAGATAAACAGAGCCTCATATACAGGGATTGGCCTCTGCCTGTCTGAACACCAGGCCCGATGGCACGCTCAGGCACCATAGCTCCCCTGGGGTTCCCTGACCTGCGATTGCCACCACCACCATTTCGACAGGGCAGCTGGGCAATTAGAGGGGTGTCCTACTCAGCTCCACACCCCAGGGCTCCTCCCCCAACTGACTGCTACAGGCCTTTTTGACACAGGGTCTGTGGTCCCTGTGATATTTTTCTTTTATTTTCCTGTTTTATTTTCTTTTCTCTAGTACCAGAAGACACCAAAGAAAAGGAAACATTCCAACTTTGATCATTCTGTTCTGCCATGATACAACGAGTAATTCAGAATTTCATCACATACTTTGCACGTTCATTATCATGATCATTTCTTGAAATATTTTCATCCTCTCAGGAGGAGTAAAAGAGAGGAAACGAGAAATACTGTGCACATACCATTGGCCTTATGCTTCCCTCTTTCTTTGATTGCTAGCATTCCCAACCACTTTGATTTTAACATCGGTTCCATCTATTACTCATTTTTATGCCATACGTTCTACCCGTCTGTTGACAAGGTAGATAAAAGGAGCCTAAGGCACAGGGATTGGCCTCTCCCTGTCAGAAGATTGGGCTCGATGTTGCACTCTGGCAGTAGAGCACCCTTGGTTATCCCTAACCTGCGGTTGTTGCCACCTCCCTGTCGGGTGAGCACCTGGGGAGTGGGTGGGGTCTCCTGCTCAGGACCACCTTCCAGGGCTCCTCCCATCTTTTTGTGACAGTCTTTTGTGATGTAGGGGCAGTAGTCCCTTTGATTATTTTCTTTCTCATGTATCAAAAGACACCAAAGAAAAGGAAACATTCCAACTTTGATCCTTCCATTCTGCCATTATACAACGAGTAATTCTGAATTCCATCACATACTTGCACGTTCATCATCATGTTGTTTTCTTGGAACCTTTGCATCCTCTCAGGAGGAGAAATAGTGAGTAAACCAAGAAAAACTTCACACATACCATAAGCCTTACACCTCCTCCCTTTCTTTGATCACTAGCATTCCCAACCACATTGATTTTCACATCTGTTCCCTCTATTACTCATTTTTATTCCATACGTTCTACCCGTCTGTTGACAAGGTAGATAAAAGGAGCCTCATACACAGGAATTGGCCTCTGCTTGTCAGAAGTCCAGGCCCGACCACACGCTCTTACACCAGAGCCCCCTGGTATTCCTGAACCGCTGTTGCCACCACTGCCCATTTGGCTGGGCAGCTGGGCAGTGGGCGGGGCCTCCTGTTCAGCTCAGCTCCCAGGCCTCCTCCAACAACTGACTGCAACAGACATTTGTGACACCGGGTCTCTGGTCCCTGTGATTTTTCTTTTATTTTCTTTTCTCAAGTTCCAGAAGACACCAAAGAAAACGAAGCATTCATACTTTGATCATTCCATCCTACCGTTACACAATGAGTAATTCAGAATTTCATCACATACTTGCACGTTCATCATCATGATCTTTTCTTGAAACATTTTCATCCTCTCAGGAGGAGAAATAGACAGGAATCCGAGAAAAACTGGGCACATACCATAAGCCTTATGCCTAACTCTTTCTTGGATCTCTTGCATTACTAACCACATAGATTTTGACATCTTTTCCCTCTATTACTCATTTTTATTCCATACATTTTACCCGTCTGTTGACATGGTAGATGAAAGGAGCCTCAGACAGAGGGATTGGCCTCTGCTTGTCAGAAGCGTGGACCTGATGGTGCTCTCCAGCACCAGAGCACCCCTGGGGTTCCCTGACACTCGGATGTTGCCAGATGCCTGATGGTCGGGTGTCTGGGCATGGGAATTGCCTTTGTCTCAACTCCACCTCCCAGGGCACCTCCCTCCACTGACTGTGACAGACCTTTGTGAGGAAGGGCTGTGATCACTGTGTCTTTTTTATCTTATTTTCAGGTTTTATTTTATTTTCTCACGTACCAGAAGACACCAAAGAAAAGGAAACATTGCAACTTTGATCATTCTGTTCTGCCATTATACAACGAGTAATTCAGAATTTCATCACATACTTGCACGTTCATTATCATGATCATTTCTTGGAACATTTTCATCCTCTCCAGAGGATAAAAAGAGTGGAAATGGAGAAAAACTGTGCATATACCATACGCTTTATGCCTCCCTCTTTTCTTTGGTCGCTAGCTTTACCAACCACATTGATTGTCACATCTGTTCCCTCTATTACTCATTTTTATTCCATACGTTCTAAACGTCTGTTGACAAGGAAAATAAAAGAAACCTCAGACACATGGATTGGCCTATGCTTGTCAGAAGCCTGGACCCGATGGTGCACTCTGGCACCAGAACCCACCTAATGTTCCCTGATTTGTGGTTGCCACCACTTCCCATTCGGCTGGGCAGCTGGGCGGTGGGCGGGGCATGATGCACAACTCCAACTCCCAGGTCTCCTACACCACTGACTGTGACTGATCTTTGTGACGCAGGGGCTGTGGCTCCTGTGATTTTTTTCTTTCATTTTCTTGTTTTATTTTCTTTTCTCAAGTACCAGAATACACCAAGAAAAGTAAAAATTCCTATTTTAATCATTCCGTTCTACTGTTATACAATGATTAATTCAGAATTTCATCTCATACTTGCACGTTCATCATCATGATCATTTCTTGGAACATTTTCTTCCTCTTAGGAGGAGAAATAGAGAGGAAACTGAGAAAAACTGCACACATACCAGAGGTCTTATGGCTCCCTCTTTACGTTGATCACTAGCATTCCCAACCACATTGATTGTAACATCTCTTCCCTATGTTATTCATTTTTATTCCATACATTCCACCCGTCTGTTGACAAAGTAGATAAAAGGAGCCTCAGTGGCACGGATTGGCCTCTGCCTGGCAGAAGCTCAGGTCTGTTGGCATGCTCTGGCAACAGAACCCAACTCATGTTCCCTGAATTGTGGTTGCTGCCACCACTCTTGGCCGGGCTGCTGTGCTGTGAGAGAGATTCTGGCTCAGCTCCACCTTACAGGGCTCCTACCCCACTGACAGTGACGGGGACTGTGCACACTGTAATATTTTTCTTTTATTTTCTTTTCTCTAGTTCAAGAAGACACCAAAGAAATGGAAATATTCATACTTTGATCATTCCATTCTGCCATTACACAATGAGAAATTCAGAATTTCAGCACATACTTGCACGTTCATCATAATGATCATTTCTTGGAACTTTTTCATACTCTCAGGAGGAGAAATAGAGAGGAAACTGAGAATAACTGCACATATACCATAGGCCTTACCCCTGACTCTATCTTTTATCACTAGCTTTCTCAACCACATTGATTTTGACATCTGTTCCCTTCTATTACTCATTTTTATTCCATACGTTCTTCCCATCTGTTGACAAGTATATAAAAGGAGCCTTAAACACAGGAGTTCGCCTCTGCCTGTCAGAAGCCTGGGCCCGATGGTGCACTTTGGCACCAGAGTCCCTCTGGGGTTCCTCGACATGTGGTTGCTGCCACCGCCCTGTCACCCGGATGAGTGGGCAGTGGGCAGGGCCTCCTGCTCAGTACCACATCCCATGGATCTTCCCCCCCACTGACTGCGACATACCTTTGTGACACAGGGTCTGTGTTCGCTATATTTTTCTTTTATTTTCTTTTCTCAAGTTCAAGAATACACCAAAGTTGTTCTTTTGTTAAGTTTTTTAATTAATAAAAAAGTTTAAAAAAAAAGAATACACCAAAGTAATGGCAACATTCATACTTTGATCATTCCATTCTGCCATTACACAACGAGTAATTCAGAATTTAAACACATACCTCCACATTCATCATAATGATCATTTCTTGGAACATTTTCATGGTCTCAGGAGGAGAAATAGAGAGGAAACCGAGAAAAAATGCACACATACCATAGGCCTTACGCCTGACTCTTTCTTTTATCAATAGCATTCCCAACCACTTTGATTTTGATATCTGTTCCCTACTATTACTCATTTTTATTCCATACGTTCTACAAGTCTGTTGACAAGGTAGATAAATGGAGGCTCAGACACAGCAATTAGCCTTTGACTGTCAGAAGCCCAGTCCCGATGGTGCCCTCTAGCACCAGAGGAACCCTGGGGTCCCCTGACACTCGGTTGCCACCACCGCCCTGTCGGCTGGGCAGCTGGGAAGTGCGCATGGCCTCCTGCTCAGAACCATGTCCCAGGGTTCCTCCCCACATGACTGTGACAGATTTTGCTGACACAGGTGCTGTCGTCCCTCTGATATTTTTCTTTCATTTTCTTGTTTTAATTTCTTTTCTCAAGCACCAAAAAGCACCAAAGAGAAGGAATCATTCAAACTTTGATCATTCCATTCTGCCGTTATACAATGAGTAATTCATAATTTCATCACATACTTGCACGTTCATCATCATGATCATTTTTTGGAACATTTTCATCCTTTCAGGAGAAGAAATATTGAGAAACCTAGAAAAGCTGCACACATAACATAGGTTTTATGCCTCCCTCTTTCTTTGATTGCTAGGATTCCTAAACACTTTGATTTTAACATCTGTTCCCTCTATTACTCATTTTTATTTCCTACATTCTACCCATCTGTGGACCAGGTAGATAAAAGGAGTCTCAGACACAGGGATTGGGCTCTGCCTGTCAGAATCTCGGGTCCAATGTTGCACTCCAGCACCAGAGCCCCCCTTGGGCTCCCTGACCTGCGGTTGCCACCAGTACCTTGTCTGCCAGTCGGGTGGGCAGTGGGCGAGGCCTCCTGCTCAAACCCACCTACCAGGGCACCTCTCCTCCTGACTGTGACAGATCCTTTTGATGCAGGGCTTATAGTCCCTGTGATTCTTTTCTTTAATTTTCTTGTTTTATTTTCTTTTCTCAAGTTCCAGAAGACACCAAAGAAAAGGAAACATTCCAACTTTGATCATTCTGTTCTGCCGGTATACACTGAGTAATTCACAATTTCATCACATACTTGCACGTCCATCATCATGATGATTTGTTGGAATATTTTCATCCTCTCAGGAGGAGAAATAGAGAGGAATCTGAGAGAAATTGCGTACACACCAGAGACCTTACGACTCCATACATTCTTTGATTGCTATCATTCCCAACCACATTAATTTTAACATCTGTTCTCTCTATTGCTCATTTTTATTCCATACGTTCTACCCGTCTGTTGACAAGGTAGATAAATGAGCCTTAGGCACATGGAATGGCCTCTGCCTGTCAGAAGCCCGTGCCTGATGGTGCGCTCCAGCACCAGAACCCCTCTGGGTTTCCCTGACCCTCGGTTGCCTCCACTGCCCTGTCAGCCTGTTGGCTGGCTTTGGGCGTGGTCTCCATCCCAGCTCCACCTACCAGGGCTCCTCCCCCAACTGACTATGACAGACTTTTGTGACACAGGGGCTGTTGTCCCTGTGATTTTTTTCTTTTATTTTCTTGGTTTTGTTTCTTTTCTCAAGTACCAGTAGACACCAAAGAAAAGGAAACATTCCTGGTTTGATCATTATGTTCTGCCGTTACAGAACAAGTCATACAGAATTTCATCACATACTTGCACGTTCATCATCATGATCATTTCTTGGAACATTTTCATCCTTTCAGGAGGAGAAATAGCGAGTAAACCAAGAAAAACTAGACACAAAACATAGGCCTTATGTCTCCACCTTTCTTTGATCTCTAGCATTCCCAACCACTTTGATATTAACATCTGTTCCCTGTATTACTCATTTTTATTCCATATGTTCTGCACGTCTTTTGACATGGTAGATAAAAGGAGCCTCAGACACAGGGATTGGGTTCTGCCTGTCAGAAGCGCTGGCCCAATAATGTGCTTCTGCACCACAGCACCCCTGGGGTTCCCTAACACGTGGTTGCCACCACAGCACTGTCGGCTGGGTGGCTGTGCAGTGAGCGGGACTTCCTCTCCAGATCCATAATCCAGGGCTCCTTGCCATCTTAGTGTGACAGGCCTTTGTGACACAAGAGCTGTGGTCCCTGGGATTTTTTCTTTTATTTTCTTTTCTGAAGTATCAGAGGACGCCAAAGAAAAGGAAACATTCCAACGGTGATCATTCTGTTCTGCTGGTATTCAAAGAGTAATTCAGAAATTCATCACATACTTGCACGTTGATCATCATTATCATTTCTTGGAACATTTTCATCCTCTCAGGAGGAGAAATACTGAGCAAACAGAGAAAAACAGTGCACATACCAGAGGTCTTACACCTCTCTACATTCTTTGATTGCTAGTATTGCCAACCACATTGATTTTAACATCTGTTCCCTCTATTACTCATTTTCATTCCATACGTTCTACCCTTCTGTTGACAAGACAGATAAAAGAAGCCTCAGACACAGGGATTGGGCTCTGCCTGCCAGAAGCCTGGTCCCGATAGTGTGCTGTGACACCAGAAAGCCCCTGGGGTTCCTGACTGGTGGTTGCTGTCACTGCCCTGTCGGCTGGGCAGCTGTGCAGTGGGCAGGGTTTCCTGCTCAGATACACCTACCAGGGCTCCTCCCCAACTTCCAGTGGCAGACCTTTGTGACGCAGGGGCTGTGGGCCCTGGGATTTTTTCTTTCATTTTCTTGTTTTACTTTCTTTCCTCAAGTACAGGGAGACACCAGAGAAAAGGAAACATTCCTATTTTGATCATTCTGTTCTGCTGGTATATAATGAGTTTTTTCAGACTTTCATCACATACTTGCATGTTCATCATCATGATCATTTCTTGGAACATTTTCATCCTCTCTGGTGGAGAAATAGAGAGGAAACTGGGAAAAACGGCACACAAACCATAGGCCTTAAGCCTCCCTCCTTTCTTTGATAGCAACCATTCCCAATCACATTGATTTTAACATCTGTTCCTTCTATTACTCATTTTTATTCCATACGTTGTACCCATTTGTTGACAATGCAGATAAAAGGAGCCTCAGACACAGGGATGTCTATGCCTGTCAGAAGCCTCGGCACAATGGTGCACTCTGGCACCAGAGCCCCCCTGGTGTTCCCTGACCAGTGGTTGTCTCCACTGCCCTGTCGGCCATGTATCTGGACATTTAGCACGGCCTCCTGCTCAGACTCACCACCCTGGCCTCCTTCCGACCTGACTGTGACAGGCCTATGTGACGCAGGGGGCTGTGGTCTCAGTGATTTTTTTCTTCCATTTTCTTGTTTTATTTTCTTTTCTCAAGTACCAGAAGACACCAAAGAAAAAACATTTCAACTTTGTTCATTCCATTCTGCCGTTATAGAACGAGTTATTCAGAATTTCATCACATACTTGCACGTTCATCATCATGATCCTTTCTTGGAACATTTTCATCCTTTCAGGAGGAGAAATAGTGAGTAAACCAAGAAAAACAGCACACATAACATATGGCCTTACACCTCCCTCTTTCTTTGATTGCTAGCATTCCAAACCATTTTGATTTTAACATCTGTTCCCTCTATTACACATTTTTATTCCTTACATTTTTCCTGACTGTTTACAACATAGATAAAACGAGCCTCAGACACAGGGATTGGGCTCTGCCACTCAGTAGCGTGGGCCTGATGTTGCACTCTCGCACCAGAGAACCCCTGGGGTTCCCTGACACACAGTTGCGCCACAGCCCTGTTGGCATGTCTGCTGGGCTATGGGCCTGGCCTCTTACTCAGAACCACCTCCCAGGGCTCCTCCCCACCTGGCTGTAACAGACCTTTGTTATGCAGGGTCTGTGGTCCCTATGATCTTTTTCTTTCATTTTCCTTTCTCAAGTACCAGAAGACACCAAAGAAAAGGAAGCATTCCTATTTTGATCATTTCATTCTGCCATTATACAACGATTAATTCAGATTTTCATCACTTACTTGGACGTTCATCATCATGATCATTTCTTGGAACACTTTCATTCTCTCAGAAGGATAAATAGAGAGGAAACAAAGAAAAACTGTGCAAATACCAGAGACCTTATGCCTCCCTCCTTTCTTTCATCACTAGCATTCCCAAACACATTGATTTTAACATCTGTTCCCTCTATTATGCATTTTTATTCCATACGTTCTACCCGTCTGTTGACAAGGTAGATGAAAGGAGGCTTAGACATAGGGATTGGCCTCTGCCTGTCAGAAGCCCAGGCCCGAAGGCATGCTCCAACATCAGAGTGCCCCTGGGTTTCCCTGAACCATGGTTGCCGCCACCACCCTGTCGGCCATGTGTATGGTCAGTGGCGGGGAATCCTTCCTAGAACGACCTCCCATGGCACCTCCCCACCTTACTGTGACAGACCTTTCAGATGCAGAGGTTATGGTCCCTGTGATATTTTTCCTTTATATTGTTTTCTCAAGTACCAGACAACACCAAAGAAAAGGAAACATTCCAACTTTGATCACTCAGTTCTGCCGTTATACAATGAGTAATTCAGAATTTCATCACACACTTGCACATTCATCATCATGATCATTTCCTAGAACATTTTCATCCTCTCAGGAGGAGAAATAGAGAGGAAACAGAGAAAAACTGTGCCCACACCATAAGTCTTGCGCCTCACACTTAATTGGATCACTAGCATTCCCAACCCCATTTATTTTGACATGTGTTACCTCTATTACTCATTTTCATTTCATATGTTCTACCCGTGTGTTGACAAGGTTGATAAAAGGAAACTCAGACACAGGGATTGGCCTCTGCCTGTCAGAAGGCCAGGCCTGATGGGCGCTCCAGCACCAGAGCCCACCAGGTGTTCCCTGACCGCTGTTGCCACCTCCGAGCTGTCAGTTGGGCGACTGGGCAGTTCGTGGTGTTTCCTGTTCAGACTCACCTCCCAGAGCTCCTCCCCATCTGATTGTGGTAGACCTTTGTGAAGCAGGGGCTATGGTCCTTGTGATTTTTTTCTTTCATTTTCTTGTTTTATGTTCCTTTCTAAAGTAACAGAAGACACCAAAGAAAAGGAAACATTCCAACTTTGATTATTCCGTTCTGCCATTATACAACGAGTAATTCAGAATTTTTTCACATACTTGCACGTTCATCATCATGATTTTTCTTGGAACATTTTCATCCTCTCAGGAGGAGAAATAGTGAGGAAACTGAGAGAACCTGTGCACATCCCAGAGGCCAAACGCCTCCATCCTTTCTTTGATCACTAGCATTCCCAACCACATTTATTTTGATATCTCTTCCCTCTATTACTCATTTTTATTCCATAGTTCTACCTGTCTGTTGAGAGGGTAGATAAAAGGAGCCTCAGACACACGGATTCATCTCTGCCTGTCGAAGGCTGGGCCCAATGGTGGCTCCAGCTTCAGAGACCCCTGGGATTCCCTGGCAGGTGGTTGACTTCACTGCACTGTCAGCCAAGCGATTGGACTGTTGTCGTGGCCTCCTGCTCAGCTCAACCTCCCAGGGCTCATCACCCCACTGACAGCGACAGACCTATATGACACCAGGGCTGTGCTCCCTGTGATTTTTTCATTTTATTTTCTTGTTTTCTTTTCTTTTCTCAAGTACCAATGACACCAAATAAAAGGAAACATTCCAACTTTGAACATTTTGTTCTGCCATTATACAACGGGTAATTCAGAAATAAATCACTTACTTGCACGTTCATCATCATGATCATTTCTTGGAATATTTTCATCCTCTCAGGAGGATAAATAGAGAGGATACCGAGAAAAACTGCGCACATATCATAGCCCTTACATTTCACTCTTTCTTGGATCGCTAGCATTCCCAACCACATTGATTTTGACATCTCTTCCCTCTATTACTCATTTTTATTCCATACGTTCTACCCCTCTGTTGACAAGTTAGATAAAAGGAGAGTCAGACACAGGGATTGAACTCTGCCTCTCAGAAGCCCAGGCCCAATGGTGAGCTCCGGCACCAGAGCACCACTGGTGTTCCCTGAACCGTAGTTGCTGCCACCACCCTGTTGGCTGGGCAGTTGCGCAGTGTGTGGCACCTGCTTCACAGCTCCACCTCCAGGGGCTGCTCACCCCCTGACAGAGACAGACAATTGTGACGCAGGGGCTGTGGTCCCTGTGATTTTTTTCTTTCATTTTCTTGTTTTATTTTCTTTTCTAAAGTACCAGAAGACACCAAAGAAAAGGAAACATTCCAACTTTGTTCCTTCGGTTCTGCCGTTATACAATGAATAACTCAGAATTTCATCACATACTTGCACGTACATCATCATGATCATTTCTTGGAATATTTTCATCCTCTCAGGAGGAGAAATAGAGAGGAATCCGAGAAAAATTGTGCACATAAAAAGGACTGATGCCTCCCTCTTTTCTTTGATCACTAGCATTTGCAACCACGTTGATTTTGACATTGATTCCCTCTATTACTCATTTTTATTCTATACGTTCTACACGTCTGTTGACAAGGTAGATAAAAGGAGACTCAGACACAGGGATTGGCCTCTGCCTGTCAGAACCCCGGGCCCAATGTTGAGCTCTCGAGCCAGAAACCCCTGCGGTTTCCTGGACTGCAGGTGCTGCCACCGACCTGTCAGCTGTTCGGCTAGGCAGTGGGCAGGGATTCCTGCTCAGTCTCACCTCCCAGAGCTCCTCCCCAACTGACTGCAATAGACACTTGTGACACAGCAGCTGTGTTCCTTGTGATTTTTTTCTTTCATTTTCTTGTTTTATGTTCTTTCTAAAGTAACATAAGACACCAAAGAAAAGGAAACATTTCAACTTTGATCATTCCGTTCTGCCATTATAAAACGAGTAATTCAGAATTTTTTCACTTACTTGCAGGTTCATTATCATGACTTTTCTTGAAATATTTTCATCTTCTCAGTAGGAGAAATAGTTAGGAAACTGAGAAAAACTGCACACATGCCAGAGGCCAAACGCCTCCCTCCTTTCTTTGATCACTAGCTTTCCCAACCACATTTATTTTGACATCTCTTCCCTCTATTACTCATTTTCATTCCATATGCTCTACCCATCTGTTGACAAGGTAGATACAAGGAGCCTCAGACACACGGATTCACCTCTGCATGTTAGAAGCCCAGGCTCGTTGTTGCACTTCATCACCAGAGGCCCCCGTGGTTTCCCTGAACCGTGGTTGCTGCTACTGGCCTCTTGGCCAGGAAGCTGGGCTGTATGTGGCACCTCCTTCATATCTCCACCTCCCAGGGCTGTTCCCACCACTGACTGCTACAGACCTATATGACACCGGGGCTGTGCTCCCTGTGATTTTTTCATTTTATTTTCTTGTTTTATTTTCTTTTCTCAAGTACCAGAATTCACCAAATGAAAGGAAACATTCCTAGTCTGTACATTCCATTCTGCCCTTATACAATGAGTAAATCAGAATTTCATCACATACTTGCACATTCATCATCATGACCATTTCCTGGAACATTTTCATCTTCTCAGGAGGAGAAATAGAGAGGAAACTGAGAAAAACTGGACACATACCAGAGGCCTTACGTCTCCCTATTTGCTTTGATTGCTAGCATTCCCCAAAGCATTGAGTTAACATCAGTTCCCTCTATTACTCATTTTTATTCCATACATTGTACCCGTCTTTTGACAATGTAGATAAAAGGAGCCTCAGAGACAGGGATTGAAATCTGCCTGTCAGAAGCCCATGCTTGATGTTGCACTCTGACACCAGAGCCCACCTGGTCTTCCCTGAACAGTGGTTGCCACCACCGCACTGTCAGGCGTGCTGCTTGACAGTAGGCGGGCCTCTCTCTTAGACCCACCTCCAGGGCTCCTCCCCACCTGACTGTTATAGAACTTTTTGATGCAGGGGCTGTGTTCCCTGTCTATTTTCCTTTCATTTCCTTGTTTTATTTTCTTTTCTCAAGTAAATGAATACATCAAATAAAAGGAAACCTGCCTATTTTAATCATTCCTTTCTGCCATTATACTACAAGTAATTCAGAATTTGATCACATACTTTTACATTCATCATCATGATCATTTCTTGAGCATTTTCATCCACTCAGCAGGAGAAATGGAGAAGAAACTGAGAAAAACTGAGAACATACCAGAGTCCTTACGCCACCCTCCTTTGTTTAATCACTAGCATTCCCAACCACATTGATTTTAACATTTGTTCAATCTATCACTAATTTTTATCCCATGCTCTACCGGTCCGTTGACAAGGTAGATAAAAGGAGCCTCAGAAACAGGGATTAGCCTCTGCCTGTCAGAAGACCAGGCCCGATGGCACACTCTGGCACCAGAGCCCAGGTGGTGTTCCCTGAACTGCGGTTGCCACCACCACCATATCAGCTGGGAAGCTGGGCAGTTGTCGGGCCTCCTGCTCAGACCCACCTCCAAGGGATCTACCCCACCTGACAGTGACAGACCTTTGTGATTCAGAGGCTGTGTTCCCTCTGATTTTTTTCTTTCATTTTCTTGTTTGATTTTCTTTTCTCAAGCACCAGAAGACACCAAAGATAAGGAAACATTCATTGATTGATCATTCTGTTCTGCTGTTATACAACGAGAAATTCAGAATCTCATCACACACTTACAGTTTCATCATCATGATCATTTCTTGGAATATTTTCATCCTCTCAGGAGGAGAAATAGAGAGGAAACTGAACAAGACTGCGCACATACCATAGGCCTTATGCTTCAGACTTTCTTTGATTGCTAGCATTCCCAATCACACTGATTTTGACAATTGTTACCTCTATTACTCATTTTTAATCCATATGTTCTACCCGTATGTTGACAAGGTAGATAAAAGGAGCCTCAGACACAGGAATTGGCCTCTGCCTGTAAGAATCCCAGGCCCGATTGTGTGCTCTGGCTCCAGAGCACCCTTGGGGTTCCCTGACATGCAGTTGCTGCCACTGCCCTTTTGGCTGGGTGGCTGGGCTCTGGGCTGGACCTAGTACTCAGCTCCACATCCCAGGGTTCCTACCCAACTGACTGCAACAGATTTTGTGACTCTGGGGCTGTGTTCCCTCTGACCCTTTTCTTTTATTTTCTTGTTTTATTTTCTTTTCTCAAGTACCAGAATACACCAAAGAAAAGGAAACATTCCTAGTTTGATCATTCCGTTTTGCCATTATACAACGAGTAATTCAGAATTTCAACACATACTTACACGTTCATCATCATGAACATTCCTTAGAACATTTTAATCATCTCAGGAGGAGAAATAGTGAGTAAATCGAGAAAATCTCTGCACATACCATAGGCCTTACGCTTCCCTCTTTCTTTGATCACTAGCATTCCCAACCGCACTCATTTTAACATCTCTTCCTTCTATTACTCATTTTTATTCCATATGTTGTACCAGTCTGTTGACAAGGTAGATAAAAGCAGACTCAGACACAGGAATTGGCCTTTGCCTGTCAGAGGCCCTGGCCCGATGGTGCGCTCCATCATCAGTGCCTTCCTGGGGTTCCCTGACATGCAGTTGTTGCCCACGCCCTGTTGGCCGGGAGGCTGGGCAGTGGCGGTGTGTGCTGCTCAGACCCGCCTCCCTGTGATCCTCCTCACCTGACAGTGACAGAACTTTATGACGTAGGGGCTGTGTTTTCTGCGATTTTTCTCTTTCATTTTCTTTTCCTAAGTCCCAGAAGACACCAAAGGAATGGAAAGATTCCTATTTTGATCATTCCGTTCTGCCGTTATACAACGAGTAGTTCAGGATTTCATCACATTCTTGCACATTCATCATCATGATCGTTTCTTTGAACATTTTCATGCTCTCAGGAGGAGAAATGGAGAGGAAACCGGGAAAACCTGCATGCATTCCATAGGCCTTATGCCTCCTACTTTCCTTGATTGCTTGCATTCCCAACCACATTGATTTTAAAGACTGTTCCCTCTTTTACTCATTTTCCTTCCATACGTTCTACCCATCTGTTGACAACGTAGATAAAAGGAGCCTCAAATACAGAGATTGACCTCTGCCTGTCAGAAACCCAGGCCTGATGGCGTGGTCTGGGACAAGAGCCCACCTGGTGTTCCCTAACTGCCGTTGCTGCCTATGCCCTTTCGTCTGGGCAACTGGCAGCAGGGGGCCCTCCTGCTCAGTGGAACTCCCAGAGCTCCTACCCCCAGGGAGTGCAACAGACTTTTGCGATCCATTGGCTGTGGTCCCTGTGAGTTTTTTCTTTTATTTTCTTTCCACATGTACCAGATCACACCAAAGAGAAGGAAACATTCTTACTTTGATTATTTTGTTCTGCCATCATACAAAGAGTGATTCAGAATTTCATACCATTCTTGCCCGTTCATTGTCATTATCATTTATTGGAACACTTTCATCCTCTCAGGAGGAGAAAGAGAGAGGAACCTGAGAAAAACTGCGCACATGCCACTGGCCTTACACCTCCTTCCTTTCTTTGAAAGCTAGCATTCCCAACCACATTGATTTTAACATCTGTTCCCTCTATTACTTATATATATTCCACACTTTCTACCCATCTGTTCACAAGGTAGATAAAAGGAGACTCAGACACAGGGATTGGGCTCTGCCTATCACAAGCCTGGGCCTGATGGTGTGCTCTGGCACCAGAGCCCCACTGTGTTTTCCTGACCCGTGGTTGATGTCAGCATCCTGTCGGCCGGGCGGTTTGGCAGTGGCGGGGAATACTGTTCAGAAACACCTCCAAGATCTCCTCCCCATCTAACTGTGACAGACCTTTGTGATGCAGGGGCTGTTGTTCCTGTGATTTTTCCTTTGTTTTCTTTTCTCAAGTACCAAAAGACACCAAAAAAAGGAAACATTCTTATTTTGAACATTCTATTCTGCCATTATCCAATGAGTAAATCAGAATTTCATCACTTACTTCGACGTTCATCATCATGATCATTCCTTGGAATATTTTCATCCTCTTAGAAGATTAATAGAGAGGAAACTGAGAAAAACAGCGCACATACTGTAGGCCTTATGCTTCACTCTTTCTTCGAATGCTAGCATTCCAAACCACATTAATTTTTACCTCCATTCCCTCTATTACTCATTTTTATTCGATACGTTCTACCTGTCTGTTGACAAGGAAGATAAAAGAGGCTTCATGCACAAGGATTGGCCTCTGCCTGTTGGAATCCCAGGCCCGATGGCGTGCTCCCGCACCAGAGCCCACCTGTTTTCCCTCACCCATGGTTGCAGCCACCGAACTGTTGCCTGGGCTGCTGGGTAGTGGGCGGGGTATCCTGCTCAACAGCACCTCCCTGGGCTCTTCCCCCCACTGCCTGTGACAGACCTTTGTGACAAAGGGGCTATGGTCCTGGGATTTTTTCTTTTATTTTCTTTTTTTAATTTTTTTTCTCAAGTGCCAGATGACACCAAAGAAAAGGAAACATTCAAATTTTGATCATTCCTTTCTGCAGTTATACAGCCAGTAATTCAGAATTTTGTCATATGCTTGCACATTTGTTATGATGCTAATTTCCTAAGATATTTTCATCCTCTCAAGAGGAGAAATTCAGAGGAAACTGAGAAAAACTGTGCACATATCAGAGGTCTTATGCCTCCCTCCTTTCTTTGGTTGCTAGCATTCCCAAACACATTGCTTTTAACATCTGTTCCCTGTATTATTCATTTTTATTCCATACCCTCTACCCACCTGTTGACAAGGTAGACAAAAGGAGCCTCAGACTCAGGGGTGGGCCTCTGGATGTCAGAAGCCCATGCCTGATGGCGCTCTCCGACACCAGAGCCCACGTGGTGTTCCCTGAGCCGCGGATCCAGCCAACGCCCTCTCAGCTAGGCAATTGGGCAGTGGGCAGGGCCTCCTGCTGAGACCCACCTCCCAGGGCTCCTCCCCACTTGACTGTGACAGACCTTTGTAATGCAGGGTCTGTGGTCCTTGTGATATTTTTCTTGCATTTTCTTGTTTTATTTTCTTTTCTCAAGTACCATAAGACACAAAAGAAAAGGAAACATTCCTATTTTGATCATTCCATTCTCCCGTTACGCAGCGAATAATTCAGAATTTCATCACATACTTGTACATTCATCATCATGACCATTCCTTGGAATGTTTTCATCCTCTCATGAGGAGAAATAGAGAGGAAACTGAAAAAAACTGCACACATATCAGAGGCCTTATGCCTCCCTCCTTTCTTTGATCACTAACATTCCCAACCACATTGATTTTAACATCTGTTCCCTCTATTACTCATTTTTATTCTATACGACCTACCCCTTTGTTGACTAGGTAGATAAAGCGAGCCTCAGACACAGGTATTGGCCTCTGACTGTAAGAAGCGTGGGCCCAATGCTGCGCTCTGGCACTAGAGACACCCTGGTGTACCCTGACCCATGATTGCCACCACTGCACTGTTGGCTGGGTGGCTGGGCAGTAGCCGGGGTCTCCTGCTCAGAGCTCCTCCCCAACTGACTGTGACAGACTTATATGATGCAAGGACTGTGGCCCAGAGATTTTTTATTTCATTTTCTTGTCTTATTTGGTTTTCTCAGGTACCAGATGACATCAAAGAAAAGGAAACATTCTTATTTTGATCATTCCATTCTGCCGTTATACAAGAAATAATTCAGAATTTCATCACATACTTGTACATTCATCATCATGATCACTTCCTAGAACATTTTCCTCCTCTCAGAAGGAGAAATAGAGAGGAAACCAAGAAAAACTGCACACATACCAGAGGCCTTACACCTCCCTCTTTTCTTTATTGCTCACATTCCCAACCACATTGATTTTAACATCTGTTCCCTGTATTACTCATTTTTATTCCATACATTCTACCCATCTGTTGACAAGGTGAATAAAAGGAGTCTCAGACACAGGGATTGTCCTCTGCCTTTCAGAAGCCTGGGTCCAATGGTGCGCTCTGGTAGCAGAGCCCACCTGGTGTTCCATGAACCGCGGTTGCCGCCACCAGCAGTCAGCTGGGCAGTTGGGCCTTGGGTGGGTCTCCTGCTCAGACCCATCTCCCAGGGTTCCTCCCCATCTGACTGTGACGGTGCTATGTGATGCAGGGCCTGTGGTCCCTGTGATATTTTTCCTTCATTTTCTTGTATTATTTTCGTTCTCGAGTACCTGAAGACACCAAAGAAAAGGAAACATTCTTATTTTGATCATTCCGTTCTCCTGTTTTACGACGAGTAATTCAGAATTTGATCACTTACTTGTATGTTCATCATCATGATAATTTCTTGGAACATTTTCATCCTTTCAGGAGGAGAAACAGAGAGGAAACTGGGAAAAATTGTGCACATAACATAGGCCTTATGCCTCACTCTTTCTTTGATCTCTAGCATTCGCCACCACATTAATTTTCACAACCATTCCCTCTATTACCAATTTTTATTCCATACGTTCTACCCGTCTGTTGGCAAGGTAGATAAAACAGGCATCATACACAGGGATTGGCCTCTGCCTATTAGAATCCCAGGCCCGATGGTGTACTCCAGCACCAGAGGCCACCTGGTTTTCCCTCACCCGTGTTTGCCGCCAGTGCACTGTCACCTGGGCGGCTGTGTAGTCGTTGTGGACTCCTGCTCAGCTCCACCTTCTGGGGATCCTCCCCCACTGCCTGTGACAGAACTTTGTGATGAAGGGGTTGTGGTCCTGTGATTTTTCTCTTTTTTTTCTTGTTTTGTTTTCTTTTCTCAAGTACCAGATAACACCAAAGACAAGGAAGCATTTTAATTTTAATCACTCAGTTCTGCCGTTATACAATGAGTAATACAGAATTTCATCACATACTTGAACATTCATTATCACGATCATTTCCTAGAAGGTTTTCATCCTCTCAGGAAGAGAAATAGAGAGGAAACTGAGAAAAACTGCACACATACCATAGGCGTTACGCCTCCCTCTTTCTTTAATCACTAGCCTTCCGTACCACATTGATTTTAACTTCTGTTCCCTTTTTACTCATTTTTATTCTATGCGTTCTACCCATCAGTTGACAAGGGAGATAAAAGGAGCCTCAGACACAGGGATTGGCATCTGCCTTTCAGAAGCCTGGTCCCGATGGTGCACTATGGCACCAGAGCTCCCCTTGTGTTCCCTGAACAGTGGTTGACCCCATCACAATTTCGTCCTTGTGGCTGGGTAGTGTGCATGGCCTCCTGTTCAGCACCACCTCCCAGGGCTCCACCCCCCACTGACTATGACAGACTTTTGTGATGCAGGGTCTGTGGTTCTGTGATTTATTTCTTTTATTTTATTATTTTATTTACTTTTCTCAAGTATCAGATGACTCCAAAGAAAAGGAAACATTCTTATTTTGATCATTTCGTTCTACAGTTATACAAGAGTAATTCAGAATTTCATCACATGCTTTCACATTCATCATCATGATCATTTCCTAGAACATTTTCATCCTCACAGGAGGAGAAATAGAGAGGAAACTGAGAGAAACTGCACACCTACTAGAGGCTTCATTCCTCCCTCTTTTATTTGAACACTGATATCCCCAACAACATTGATTTTAACATCTGTTCCCACTATTAATCATTTTTATTCCATACCTTCTACCCGTCTGTTGACAAGGTATATAAAAGAAGCCTCAGGGACAGGGACTGCCCTCTGCCTGTCAGAAGCCCTGGCCTGATGCCATGCTCCAGCACCAGAGCCCACCAAATGTTCTCTGAACCGTGGTTGCTGCAACTACACTCTCAGGCCGGCAGCTCGACAGTGGATGGGGCCTCTTTCTCAGACCCTCCTCCCATGTCACCTCCCCACCTGACTGTGACAGACCTTTGTGATGCAGGGGCTGTGGTCTCTCTGATTTTTTATTACATTTTCTTGTTTTATTTTCTTTTCTCAAGTACCAGAAGAGGCAAAAGAAAAGGAAACATTCCAACTTTGATCATTCCGTTCTGCTGTATACAATGAGTAATTCAGAATTTCATCAAATACTTGCACGTTCATCTTCATGATCATTTCCTGGAACATTTTCATCCTCTCAGGAGGAGAAATAAAGAGGAAATTGAGAAAAACTGTGCACTTACCATAGGTTTTATGCATCCTGCTTTTCTCTGATCGCTAGCATTCTCAACCAATTTGTTTTAACATCTATTCCCTCTATTAATCATTTTTATTCCATACATTATTCCCTTCTGTTTACAAGGTAGATAAAAGTAACCTCAGACACAGCATTGTCCTCTGCTGGTCAGCAGCCTGGGCCCGATGGCACACTCCAGCACCAGAGACCCCCTTGGATTCCCTTAACCGCAGTTGATGCCACCGCCCTTTCTGCTGGGCGGCTGGCCAGTGGGTGGGGCCTCTTGCTCACCTCCACCTCCTAGTGCTCCTACCCCCTGCCAGTGACAGACCTTTTTGATGCAGGGGCTGTGGTTCCTGTGATTTTTTCTTTTATTTTCCTGTTTTATATTCTTTTCTCAAGTAAAAGATGACAACAAAGAAAAGGTTTTAATCCAACTTTGATTAGTCCGTTCTGCTGTTACACAATGAGTAATTCAGAATTTCATCACATACTTGCACGTTCATCATCATGATTATTTCTTGGAACATTTTCAACCTCTCAGGAGGAGAAATAGAGAGTAAACTGTGAAAATGTGCTCACATACCAGAGGCCTTACCCCTCTTTCTTTTCATTGTCATTATCATTCCCAACCACATTGATTTTAACACCTGTTTCATCTAATACTCATTTTTATTCCATACATTCTCCCCATCTGTTGTCAAAGTTGATAAAAGGAACCTCAGAGGCAGGGATTGGCCTCTCCCTGTCAGAAGCCCAGGACCTATGGCACGCTACAGCACCAGAGCCCCCCTGGTGTTCCCTGAACCACGGTTGCTACCACTTCCCTGTCACATGGGTAGCTGGGAAGTGGTCGGGGCCGCCTGCTCAGACCTACCACCCAGGGCTCCACCCCACCTGACTGTGACAGACTTTTCTGACACAGAGGCTTTGGTCCCTGTGATTTTTTCTCTTATTTTCTTGTGTTATTTTCTTTTCTCAAGTGCCAGAACACACCAAAGAAAAGGAAACAATCCAACTTTGATAATTCAGTTGTGCCATTATACAATGAGTAATTCAGAATTTCGTCACATACTTGCACGTTCATCATCATGATCTTTTCTTAGAGAATTTTCATTCTCTCAGGAAGAGAAATAGAGAGGAAATGGAGAAAAACTGTGCACATACCATAGGTCTTATGCGTCCCTCTTTTCTTTGATCACTAGCATTTCCAACCAAATTGATTTTAACATCTGTTCACTGTATTACTCATTTTATTACATAAATTATTCCCGTCTGTTTGCAAGGTAGATAAAAGGAGCCTCAGAGACAGCATTGACCTCTGCCCATCAGCAGCCAGGGCCCAATGGCACACTCTGGCACCAGAGCCCCCCTTGAGTTCCCATAACCACAGTTGCCACCACTGCCCTGTCTGCTGAGCGGCTGGCCAGTGGGCGGGGCCTCCTGCTCAGCTCAACCTCCTAGGGCTCTTTCCCCCCTGACAGCGACAGACCTTTCTGATGTAGGGACTGTGGTTCCTGTGATTATTTTCTTTTATTTTCCTGTTTTATTTTCTTTTCTCAAGTAAAAGAAGACACCAAAGAAAAGGAAACAATCCAACATTGATCATTCAGTTTTGCCATTATACAACGAGTAATTCAGAATTTCATCACATATTTGCACGTTCATCATAATGATCATTTCTTAGAGCATTTTCTTTCTCTCAGAAAGAGAAATAGAGAAGAAACCAAGCAAAACTGCCCACATACCAAAGGCTTTATGCCTCACTCTTTCTTGCATCACTAACATTCCAAACCACATTTATTTTGACATATGTTCCCTCTATTACTCATTTTTTGCCATACATTTTACCCATCTATTGAAAAGGTAGATAAAAGGAGCCTCACACAAAGGGATAGGGCTATGCCAGTCAGAAACCCGAGCACGATGATGCGCTCTGGCACCAGAGCCCACCGCGGTGTTCACTGAAACGTGGTTGCTGCCACCGCCCTGTCAGCCGGGTGGCTGGGCAGTGGGTGGGGCCTCCTTCTCTGCACCACATCCCAGTGCTCCTCCACCCACTGACTGTGACCGACCTTTGTGATGCAATGGCTGTGGTCCCTGTTATTTTTTTCTTTTATTTTCTTGTTTTATTTTCTTTTCTCAACTAAAAGGAGACCCCAAAGAAAAGGAAACATTCGTATTTTGATCATTCCGTTTTGCTGTTATGCAACGAGTAATTCACAATTTCATCACATACTTGCACGTTCATCATCATGATCATTTCTTGGAACATTTTCATCCTTTCAGGAGGAAAAACAGTGAGTAAACCATGAAAAACTGCGCACATAACATATGCCTTATGCCTCACACTTTCTTTGATCACTAGCATTCCCAACCACTTTGATTTTAACATCTGTTCCCTCTATTACTCATTTTTATTCCATAAGTTCTACCCGTCTGTTGACAAGGTAGATAAAAGGAGCCTCAGACACAGGGATTGGCCTCTGCCTCTCAGAAGTCTGGGCCCAAATGTGCACTCCAGCACAAGAGCCCCACTGGTGTTCCCTGAACCGTGGTTGTTTTCACTGCCATTTTGCCTGGTCTTCTGGGCAGTGGTCGGGTTTCCTGCTCAGCTCCACCTCCAAGGGCACCTCCAACCACTGACTGCAACAGACCTTTTTTATGCAGGGGCTATAGTCCCTGTGATTTCTTTCTGTTATTTTCTTGTGTTATTTTTTCTCAAGTGCCAGATGACACCAAATAAAAGGAAACATTCTTATTTTGATCATTCCGTTCTGGCATTATACAACGAGTAATGCAGTATTTCATCACATACTTGCACATTCATCATCATGATCATTTCCTAGAACATTTTCATCCTCTCAGGAGGAGAAATTGAGAGGAAACTGAGAAAAACTGTGCACATACCAGAAGTCTCACGTCTCCCTCTTTTCTTTGATCATTAGCATTCACAACCACATGGAATTTAACATCTGTTCCCTCTATTAATCATTTTTATTCCATACGTTCTACCCCTCTGTTGACAAGGTAGATAAAAGGAGCCTCAGACACAGGGATATGCTCTGCCTGTCAGAAGCTAGACCCCGATGTTCTCTATGTTACCAGATCTCCCCTGGTGTTCCCTGAACCACTTTTGCCACCACTGCACTTTCGGCCAGGTGGCTGGGCATTGGGCATGGCCTCCTACTCAGCTCCACCTCCCAGAAATCCAACCCACCTTACAGTGACAGACCTTTTTGATGCAGGTTCTGTGGTCCCTGTGTTTTTATCTTTCATTTTCTTGGTTTATTTTCCTTTCTCAAGTTCCAGAAGACACCAAAGAAAAGGAAACATTCCTATTTTGATCATTTCGCTCTGCCATTATACTATGAGTAATTCATGTTTTAAACGAGAAAAATTGTGCACATACCATAGGTCTTACACCTCACTGTTTCTTTTATTGCTACATTCCCAACCACATCGATTTTGACATCTGTTCCCTCTATTACTCATTTTTATTCCATACTTTCTACTCGTCTGTTGACAAGGTAGATAAAAGGAACCTGAGACATAGGGATTGGCCTCTGCCTGTAGGAAGCCCATGATCGATGGTGCCCTATGGCATGAGAGCCCCCCAGGCTTCCCTGGCACATGGTTGCTGCCACCGCCTTATCGGCCTGGTGTGTGGGCTGTGGGCGGGACCTACTGCTCAGCTCAACCTCCAGGTCACCTTCCCCACTGAATGCGATAGAACTTTGTAATACATGGGCTGTGGTCACTCTGATTTTTTCTCTTATTTTCTTGTTTATTTTGTTTTCTCAAGTTCCAGAAGACACTAAACAAAGGAAACATTCCAACTTTGATCATTCCGTTCTGCCATTATACTACAAATAATTCAGAATTTCATCACATCCTTGCACTTTCTACATCCTGATCATTTCTTGGAAAATTTTCATCCTCTCAGGAGTAGACGTAGAGATGAAACCGAGAAAAACTGTGCACTTAAAATAGGTCTTACACCTCCCTCTTTCTTTGATTGCTAGTGTTCCCAACCACTTTGATTTTAAAATCTGTTACCTCTATTACTCATTTTTATTCCATACCTTCTACCCGTCTGTTGGCAACGTAGAAAAAAGGAGCCTCAGACACAGGGATTGGACTCTGCCTGTCAGAATCCATGCCCCGATGGTGCACTCTGACACAAGAGCCCACCTGGTGTCCCCTGAACTGCAGTTGATGCCACCACCCTGTCGGCAGGGTGGTGGTGCAGTGGGCGGTTCCTCCTGCTCAGCTCCACCCCCCAAGTCTCCTCCCCCCAATGACTGCGACAGACCATTATTACACAGGGGCAGTGTTCCATGTGATTTTTTTTGTTTCATTTTCTTGTTTTATTTTCTTTCTCAAGTACCAGAAGACACCAAAGAAAAGGAAACATGCCAGTTTTGATCATTCTGTACTGCTGTTACACAACGAGTAATTCAGAATTTCATCACATTCTTGCACGTTCATCATCATGATCATTTCTTAGAACATTTTCATCCTCTCAGGAGGAGGAATAGAAAGGAAAACAAGGAAAAGTGCACACATACCACAGGCCTTATGACTCACTCTTTCTTGGATTGCCAGCATTCACAACAACATTGATTTTGATATCTGTTCCTTCTATTACTCATTTCTTTTCCATACATTCGACCCGTCTGTTGACAAGATAGATAAAAAGTGCCTCAGACACAGGGATTGGCCCCTGCCTGTCAGAATCCCGAGCTTGATGGAGGGCTCCGGAACTGGAGCCCCTGTGGATTATTCTGACCCGTGGTTGCTGCCACCACACATTCGGCTGGGCAGCTTGGCTGTGGGCAGGGTCTCCTGCTCAGCTCTACCTCCCAGGGCATCTCCCCACTGTGACTGCTACAGACCTTAGTGTTGCAGTGGCTGTAGTCTCTCAGATTTTTTACTTTTATTTTCTTGTTTTATTTTCTTTTACAGGTACCAGAAGACACCAAAGAAAAGGAAACATTCCAACTTTGATCATTCCATTCTGCCATTATACAACGAGTAATTCAGAGTTTCATGACATACTTGCACGTTCATAATCATGATCATTTTTTGGAATATTTTCATCTTCTCAGGTGTATAAATAGAGAGAAAACAGAGAAAAATTGTACACATACCAGAGGCCTTAAGCCTCCCTCCTTTCTTTGATCACTAGCATTACAAATCTCATTGATTTTAACACCTCTTCTTTCTATTAGTCATTTTTATTCCATACATTCTACACGTCTATTGACAAGGTAGATAAAAGGAGCCTCAGATGCAAGGAATGGCCTGTGTCTCTCAGAAACCCGGGCCAGATCATGCACTCCGGCAACAGAACCCACCTGGTGTTCCTTGAGCCTCAGTTGCCACCAAACCCTTTCGGCCGGTTGGCAGGGCAGTGTGCTGGGCCTCCTTCTCAGCCCCACATCCCAGGGTTCCTCCACCCCTGACAGTGACAGACCTTTGTGACACAGGGGCTGTGGTCCCTTTGATTTATTTTGCTTTATTTTCTTGTTTTGTTTTCTTTTCACAAGTAGCAGAAGACACCAAAGGAAAGGAAACATTCCAACTTGATCATTCCATTCTGCCATTATACAAACAGTAACTCAGAATTTCATCACATACTTGCAGGTTCCTCATCATGATTATTTGTTGGAACATTTTCATCCTCAGAGGAAGAGAAATAGGGAAGAACCCGAGAAAAACTGTGCACATACCATAGACCTTATGCCTCCCTCTTTCTTTGATCACTAGCATTCCCAACCACTTTGATTTTAACATCTGCTCAATCTATTACACATTTTTAATTAATACGTTCTACCTGTCTTTTGACAAGGCAGATAAGAGGGGCATCAGACACAGGGATTGTCCTCTGCCTGTCAGAAGCCCATGCCTGATGGTGTGCACTGGCACCAGAAACCCCCTTGTGTTCCCTGAACCGCAATTGCCATCACCGCCCTTTCACTTGGGCAGCTGGGAAGTGGGTGGGAACTCCTGCTCAGCTCTACCTCCCAGGGTTCTTACCCCTACAGACTGCGACAGACAGTTGTGATGCAGGGGCTGTGGTCCTGCGATTGTTTCTTTATTTTCTTGTTTTATTTTCTTTTCTCAAGTACCAGAAGATACCAAAGAAAAGGAAACGTTCCTATTTTGATCCTTCCGTTCTGCCATTATACACAAAGTAATTCAGAATTTCATCACATACTAGCACGTTCATCATCATGATCATTTCTTGGAACATTTTCATCCTCTAAGGAGGAGGAATAGAGGAAACCAATAAAAACAGTGCACACACCATAGGACTAACCCTCCGTCTTTTCTTTGATCCCTAGCATTCCCAAACATGTTGATTTTAACATCTGTTCCCTCTATTACTCATTTATATTCCATACATTCTACCCGACTGTTGACAAGGTAGATAAAAGGGGCCTCAGACACAATGATTGTGCTCTGCCTGTCAGAAGACCGGGCCTGATGTCACGCTCTGACACCAGAGCCCACCTGGCGTTCCCTTAACTACAGTTGCCGACACCGCCAAGTGAGCCTGGTGGCTGTGCACTGGCTGCGCCTGCTGCTCAGAACCACGTCCAAGGTCTCCTCACCATCTGACTGTCACAGAACTTTTTGACACAGGGGATGTGGCCCCTGTGATTTTTTCTTTCATTTTCTTGTTTTATTTTCTTTTCTCAAGTACCAGAAGACACCAAACAAAAGGAAACATTCCTATTTTGATCATTCTGTTCTGTCATTATACAATGAGTAATTCAGTATTTCATCACATACATTCAAGTTCATCATCATGACCATTTCTTGGAACATTTTCATCCTCAGGAGGAGAAATAGATAATAAACCAAGAAAACTACACAGAAAGCATAGGCCTTATGCCTCACTCTTTCTGGAATCGCTAGCATTCCCAATCACATTGATTTAGACATCTGTACCCCTAT
Source organism: Myrmecophaga tridactyla (assembly GCA_004026745.1). Classification (NCBI taxonomy): domain Eukaryota; kingdom Metazoa; phylum Chordata; class Mammalia; order Pilosa; family Myrmecophagidae; genus Myrmecophaga; species Myrmecophaga tridactyla. Next base: position 24,835 of record PVIY010012363.1, on the reverse strand, counting down.
TATTCATATTTATTCCATGCGTTCTACTCATCTGTTGACAAGGTAGTTAAAAGGAGCTTCAGACACAGGGATTGGCCTCTGCCAGTCAGAAGCCTGGGCCCGATAGTGCATTCTGACACTAGAGCACCCATGTGGTTTCCTTGCCCATGGTTGCTGCACCCGCACCGTTGGCCCGGCGGCTGGGCTCTGGGTCGTGCCTCCTGCTCATCACCACCTCCCAAGGATCCTCCCGTCTCTGACTGCAACAGACCTTTGTGACTCAGGGTCTGTGGTCCCTGTGATTTTTTTCTTCTATTTTATTGCTTTATTTTCTTTGCTGATGTACAAGAAGACAACACAGAGAAGGATACATTCCAAATTTGATCATTCTGTTCTGCCATTATACAATGAGTAATTCAGAATTTCATCACATACTTACACGTTCATCATCAAGATCATTTCTTGGAATATTTTCATCCTCTCAAGAGGAGAAATAGAGAGGAAACACATACCATAGGCCTTATGCCTCCCCCTTTTCTTTGATTGTTAGCATTCCGAGCCACATTGATTTTAACATCAGTTCCCTCATTACTCATTTTTATTCCTTATGTTCTACCCATCTATTGACAAGGTAGATAAAAGGAGCCTCAGAGACAGGGATTGGCTTCTGCCTGTCAGAAGACCAGGCCCAATTGTGCGCTCCAGCACCAGAATCCACCTGGTGTTCCCTGAACCACAGTTGCTGCCACTGCCCTGTCAGGCAGACGGCTGGTTGTGGGCGGGGCCTCCTGGCCCGAACCACCCCGCAGGGCTCGTCCCCACCTGAGTGTGACAGACCTTTGTAACGCAGGGTCTTTTGTCCCTGTGATTTTTTCCTTCATTTTCGTGTTTTATTTTATTTTCTCAAGTATCACAGGACACCAAAGAAAAGGAAACATTTCTATTTTGATTATTCTATTCTGCCGTTATACCATGAGTAATTCAGAATTTCAACCCATAACTGCACTTTCATCATCATGATCATTTCTTGGAAACTTTTCATCCTCTCATGAGGACAAATAGAGAGGAAACTGAGAATAACTGTGCACATAGCATAGGCCTTAACCCTCCCACTTTCTTTGATCGCTAGCATTCCCAACCACTTTGTTATTATTATCTGTTCCCTCTAGTACTCATTTTTATTCCCTACGTCCTACCTGTCTTTTGACAAGGTAGATAAAAGGAGCCTCAGACACAGGGATTGGCAACTGCCTGTGAGAAGCCCGGGCCCGATGGTGCACTCTGACATTAGAAACAACCTGGTGTTCCTTGAACCGTGGTTGCCACCACTGCCATGTCAACTGGGTTGCTGGGAAGAAGGTGGGGCGTCCTGCTCAGCTCCACCTCCCAGTGCTCCTCCACCCCGTGACTACGACCGACCTTTCTGTCACAGGTGCTGTGGTCCTGTGATTTTTTCTTTTATTTTCTTATTTTCTTTTATTTTCTCAAGTACCAGATCTCACCAAAGAAAAGGAAACATTCTTATTTTGATAATTCCGTTCTACCATTATGCAACGACTAATTCAGAATTTCATCACATACTTGCACATTCATCATCATGACCATTTCTTGGAACATTTTCATCATCTCAGGTGGAGAAATAGGGAGGAAATAGAAAAACTGGAAACATACCAGAGGCCTTATGCCTCCCTCTTTCTTTGCTCGCTAGCATTCCCAACCATTTTTATTGTAACTTCTGTACCCTCTATCACTCATTTTTATTCCATACGTTCTATCCGTAGGTTTACAAGGTAGATAAAAGGAGACTGAGACACAGTGATTGGCCTCTGCCTGTCAGAATCCTGCACCCAATGGTGCACTACCATGCCAGAGCTCTTTGGTGTTCGCTGAATGGTGGTTCCCACCACACACAACTGGCCAGGTTGCTGGGCAGTGTTCATTTCCTCCTGTTCATCACCACCTACCACTGCTGCTCCCCCCTCTGACTGTGACAGACCTTTGTGACCCTGGGCTTTGTTCCCTGCCATTTTTTTCTTTTATCTTCTTGTTTCATATTCTTTTCTCAAGTGCAAGAAGACACCAAAGAAAAAGAAACATTCCAATTTTATTATTCCGTTCTTCCCTTATACAACGAGTAATTCACAATTTCATCACATACTTGCACGTTCATCATGATGATCATTTCTTCGAACATTTTGATCCTCTCAGGAGGAGAAATAGAGAGGAAACTGAGAAAAACTTTGAACATACCAGCGACTTATGCCTCCCTCCTTCCGTTGATTGCTAGCATTCCTAACCACATTGATTTTAACATCTGTTCACTCTATTACTCATTTTTATTCCATACGTTCTACACATCTGTTGACAAGGTAGAAGAAAGGAGCCTTAGATACAGGGATTGACCTCTGTTAGAAGCCCAGACCCGATGATATGCACCAGCACAAGAGACCCCCTCATGTTCCCTGACCCACGTTTGCTGCAACTGCCCTGTCGAAGGGGCGGCTGGGGAGTGGTTGGGGCCCCCTGCTCAGCTGCACCTCCCAGGGCCCCTCGCCTCACTCACTATGACAGACCTTTGTGACGCAGGGGCTGTGGTCCCTGTGTTTTCTTTGTTTCCTTTTCTGGTTTTATTTTCTTTTCTCAAGTACCAGAAGACACCAAAGAAAAGGAAACATACCTCTTTTGGTCGTTCCATTCTGCCATTATACAATGAGTAATTCAGAATTTCATCACATACTTGCACGTTCATCATCGTGATTATTTCTTGGAACATTTTCATCCTCTCAGGAGGGGAAATAGAGAGGAAACCGAGAAATATGGCACACATAACATAAACCTTACTAATCCTTCTTTCTTTGATCACTAGCATTCCCCACCACTTTGATTTTAACATCTGTTCCCTCTATTACTCATTTTCATTCCATATGTTGTACCCTTTTGTTGCAAAGGTAGATAAATGGAGCCTCAGAAACATGGATAGGCCTCTGCCTGTCAGAAGCCAGGGCCCGATGGTGCACTCTGGCACCAGAGCCCTGGGGTTCCCTGACCTGCGGTTTCTGCCACTGTCCTGTCTGCTGGGCAGCTGTGCAGTGGGCAGTGCTTCCTGCTCAGCACAACCTTCCAGAGCTCCTCGCCCCAATGACAGTGACAGATCATTGTGATGCAGTGCCTGTGGCCTGTGATTTTTTCTTTTATTTTCTTGTTTTATTTTCTTTTCTCAAGTACCATATGATACGAAAGAAAAGTAAACATTACAACTTTGATCATTCTGTTCTGCCAGTATACAACGTGTAATTCAGAATTTCATCACATACTTGCACGTTCATCATCATGATCATTTCTTGGAACATTTTCATTCCCTCAGGCGGAGAAATAAAGAGGAAACCAAGAAAAACTGTGCACATAACATGGGCCTTAAGCCTCCCTCTTTCATTTAATCGCTAGCCTTCCCAACCACATTGATTTTTACATCTGTTCCCTCTATTACTCATTTTTATTCCATGGGTTCTACACGTCTGTTGACAAGTTAGATAATAGGAACCTCAGACACAGGAATCAGACTCAGCATTTCAGAAGCCTGGTCTAGATGGTGCACTCCAGCACCAGAGTCCACCTGGTGTTCCCTGAAATACCTTTGCTGCTACTGCACTACAGGCCAGGTGGTTGGGCTATGGGCCACCACTCTGACAGCAACTCCACCCACTGACAGCAACAGAACTTTGTAACCCAGGGCCTGTGTTTCCTGTGATATTTTTCTTTTATTTTCTTTTCTCAAGTATCAGAAGACAACAAACGAAAGGAAACATTCCCACTTTATTCATTCCTTTCTCTCATTATACAATGAATAATTCAGAATATCATCACATACTTGAACGTTCTACATCATGATCATTTCTTGGAATATTTTCCTCCTCTCAGGAGGAGAAATAGACAGGAAACCGAGAAAAACTGTGCACATACCATAGGCCATATGCCTCCCTCTTTCTTTGATTGCTAGCATTCCCAACCACTTTGATTTTAGCATCTGTTCCATCTATTACTCATTTTTATTTCATACATTCTACCGCTCTGTTGATAAGGTAGATAAAAGGAGCCTCAGAAACAGTTATTGGTATCTGCCTGACAGAAGACCTGGTCCAATGGTGCGCCTTGACACAAGAGCCCACCTGGGGTTCCATGACCCATGGTTGCCACAAACGCCCTGTCAGCTGGGAGGCTGTGGATTGGAGGAGCACCTGCTAAGCTCCACCTCCCAGGGCTCCACACCCCACTGACCTTTGTGATGCAGGGGCTGTGATCGTGTGACCTTTTTTCTTTCATTTCTTTTTTTATTTTCTTTTCTCAAGTAACAGATGACACCAAAGAAAAGGAAACATTCTTATTTTGATCATTCCGTTCTGCTGTTATGCAACGAGTAAATCAGAATTTCATCACATACTTGCATGTTCATCATAATGATCATTTCTTGGAACATTTTCATTCTCTCAGGAGGTCAAATAGAGAGGACACCGAGAGAAACTGTGCACATACCAGAGTCCTTACGCCTCCTTCTTTCTTTGATCACTAGCATTCCCAACCACTTTGATTTTAGCATCTGTTACCTCTGTTACTCATTTTTATTCCATACGTTATACCCATCTGTTTACAAGGTAGATAAAAGGTGCCTCAGACACATATTGGCCTCTGCCTGTCAGAAGCCCAGGCCTGATGGCACGCTCCAGCACCAGAACCCACCTGGTTGTCCCTGACCGCTATTGCCGCCACCGCCCTATCAGCCGGGTGGCTGGGCAGTAGGCTGGGAATTCAGGCACCAGATTCCTGCATTCACATATAAGAGGCATTACCCTCTGCGGACATACCACAGGCCTTACCCTCCCTCTTTTCTTTGATCTCTAGCATTCCCAACCATATTGATTTTAGCCTCTGTTCCCTCTATTACTCATTTTTTCCCATAAGTTCTACCCTTCTGTTGACAATATAGATAAAAGGAGCCTCAGACAAACATATTGGGCACTGCCTGTCAGAATCCTGGGCCCGATGGCATGCTCCGGCACCGGAGCCAACCTGGTGTTCCCCAAACCACGGTTGCAGCCACCACCGTGTTGGTCGGGTGACTGGGGACTGGACAGGGCCTCCTGCTCAGACACACCTCCCAGTACTCCATCCCACCTGTCTGTGACCGAGCTTTTTGACACAGGGGCTGTTGTCCCTGTGATATTTTTCTTTCATTTTCTTGTTTTATTTTCTTTTCTCAAGTACCAGAAGACACCAAAGAGAAGGAAACATTCCAACTTTGATCATTCCATTTTGCCTTTATACAATGATTAATTCAGAATTTCCTCACATACTTACACGTTCATCATCATTACAATTTCTTGGAACATTTTCATCCTCTCAGCAGGAGAAATAGTGAGTAAACCGAGAAAACCTGTGCACATACTTTAGGCCTTAAGCCTCTCTCTGTCTCTGATCACTAGCATTCCCAACCACATTGATTTTAACATCTGTTCCTTCTATTACTCATTTTTATTACACTCGTTCTACCCATCTGTTGACAAGGTAGATAAAAGGAGCCTGAGATACAGAAATTGGCCTCTACCTGTTAGAAGCCCAGGCCCCATGGTGCACTCTGGCACTAGAGCACTTCTGGTGTTCCCTGAACCTTGGTTCCTGTCGTGGCCCTTTCAGCCATGCAGCAGGTTTGTGGGCGGGACCGCCAGCTCAGCTCAACCTCCCAGGGCTCCTCACACAACTGGCTGTGACAAACCTTTGTGACGCAGGGGTTGTGGTTCATGTGTTTCTTTCTTTTATTTTCTTGTTTTATTTTCTTTTCCCATGTACCAGAAGACACCAAAGATAAGGAAGCATTCCTATTTTGAAAATTCCTTTCTGCAGTTATACAACGAGTAATTCAGAATTTCATCAAATACTTGAACGTTCATCATCATGATCATTTCTTGGAATATTTTTATCCTCTCAGGAGGAGAAATAGAGAAAACCATGAAAAATTGCACACATACCATAGGCCTTACGCCTCGCTCCTTTCCTTGATTGCTAGCATTCCCAACCACTTTGATTTTCACATAAGTTTCCTCTATTACTCATTTTCATTCCATACGCTCTACCCATCTGTTGACAAGGTAGATTAAGGGAGCCTCAGACACACAGATTGGCCTCTGCCTGTCTGAAGGTAGGGCCCGATGTTGTGCTCCTGCACCAGAGAACCCCTGGTGTTCCGTGACCCATGGTTGTCACCACCGCTCTGTTGGCCGGGCAGCTGGGCAGTGGGTGGGGCCGCCTGCTCAGAACCACATCCCAGGGCCCCTCCCCACCGTACTGTGACAGTCTTTTGTGACACAGGTGCTGTGGTCCCTGTGATTTTTTTCTTTCATTTTCTTGTTTTATCTTCTTTTCTCAAGTACCATAAGTCACCAAAGAAAGGGAAACATTCCAACTTTGTTCATTCTCTTTTGCCATTATACAAAGAGAAATTCAGAATTTCATCACATACTTGCACGTTCATGATCATAATCATTCCTTGGAACATTTTCATCCTCTCAGGAGAAGAAATAGAGAGGAAACCAAGAAAAACTGTGCACATACCAGAGGCCTTAGTCTCCCTCTTTTCTTTGATCACTAGCATTCCCAACCACACTGATTTAGACATCTGTTCCCTCTATTACTCATTTTTATTCCATAGGTTCTACCCGTCTCTTGAGAAGGTAGTGAAAAGGAGCCTCAGACACAGGGATTGGTCTCTGCCTGTCAGAAGCCTGGGCCCAATGGTGTGCTCCAGCACCAGCACCCCTCTGGTGTTCCTTGACCCGCGCTTGCCACCATCGCCCTGTCAGCTGAGCGGCTGGGCAGTGGGCATGGAGTCCTGCTCAGAACAACCTCCCAGGACTCCTACCCACCTGACTGTGACAGACCGTTGTGAGCAGAGGCTGTGGTCCCTGAGGTTTTTCTTTTATTTTCTTTTCTCAAGTACCAGAAGACACCAAAGGAAAGGAAACATTCCAATTTGATCATTCTTTTCTGCCATTATACCATATGTAATTCAGAATTTCATCAAATCTATGCAGGTTCATCATCATGATCATTTCTTGGAACATTGTCCACCTCTCAGGAGGAGGAATGGTAAGTAACCCGAGAAAAACTGCGCACATACCAGAGGCCTTATGCCTCCCACTTTTCTTTGATTGCTAGCATTCCCAACCTCATTGATTTTATCTTCTGTTCCCTCTATTACTCATTTTTATTCCATACGTTCTACCCGTCTGTTGACAAGGTAGATAAAAGGAGCCTCAGATATAGGGATTGGCCTCTGCCTGTCAGAAGAACGGGCCCAATGGCACGTGCTGGCACCATAGCTCCCCTGGAGTTCCGTGACCTGCAGTTGCCACCACCACCCATTCGACCGGGTGGCTGAGCAATTAGCAGGGTGTCCTACTCAGCTCCACACCCTAGGGCTCCTCCCCCCACTGACTGCTACAGGCCTTTTTGACGCCGGGTCTGTGGTCCCTGTGATATTTTTCTTTTATTTTGTTGTTTTATTTTCTTTTCCGTAATACCAGAAGACACCAAATAAAAGGAAACATTCCAATTTTGATCATTCTGTTCTGCAGTTATACAACGAATAATTCAGAATTTCATCACATACTTGCACGTTCATCATCATGATCATTTCTTGAAATATTTTCATTCTCTCAGGAGGAGTAATAGAGAGTAAACCGAGAAAAACAGCGTCCATACCATTGGCCTTATGCCTCCCTCTTTCTTTGATCGCTAGCATTCCCAACCACTTTGATTTTAGCATCAATTCCCTCTATTACTCATTTTTATGTCATACGTTCTACCCGTTTGTTGACAAGGTAGATAAAAGGAGCCTCAGGGACAGGGATTCGCTTCTGCCTGTCAGAAGATCTGGCTGATGTTGCACTCCGACAATAGAGCACCCTTTGTGTTCCCTAACCCGCGGTTGCTGCCACCGCCCTCTCCAGTGAGTGGTTGGGTTGTGGGCCGGGTCTCCTGCTCAGGACCACCTTCCAGGGCCCCTCCCCACCTTACTGTGACAGTTTTCGTGATGCAGGAGCTGTGGCCCCTGTGATTTTTTTCTTTTATTTTCTTTCTCATGTATCAGAAGACAGCAAAGAAAAGGAAACATTCAACTTTGATCCTTCTGTTCTGCTGTTATACAACGAGTAACTCAGTCTTTTGTGATGCAGGGGCTGTGGTCCCTGTGATTTTTTTCTTTCATTTTCTTGTTTTATCTTCTTTTCTCAAGTACCATAAGCCACCAAAGAAAAGGAAACATTCCAACTTTGCTCATTCTCTTCTGTCGTTATACAAAGGGAAATTCAGAAGTTCATCACATACTTACACATTCATCATCAGGATCATTTCTTGGAACATTTTCATCCACTTGGGAGTCGAAATAGAGAGGAAACCGAGAAAAACTATGCACATACCATAGGCCTTTCACCCCCCTCTTTCTCTGGTCACTAGCATTCCTAACCGCATTGATTTTCACATCGGTTCCCTCTATTAATCATTTTTCTTCCATACATTCTACCCATCTGTTGACAAGGTAGATAAAAGGAGCCTCAGACGCAGGGATTGGCCTCTGTCTGCCAATAGCCTGGGCTCAATGGCATGCTCCATCACCAGAGCACACCTGGTGCTCCCTGAATGGTGGTTACTGCCACTGCCCTGTCAGCCACTCATCTGTGCAGTGGGTGGGGCCTCCTGATCAGCACCACTTCCCAGGTCTCCTCCCCACCTGACTGTGTAAGACCTTTGTGATGCAGGGGCTGTGGTCCCTGCGATTTTTTCTTTTGCTTTCTTGTTTTATTTTCTTTTCTCAAGTACTGGATGACACCAAGAAAAGTAAACATTCCAACTTTGTTCATTCCGTTCTGCAGTTACACAAAGACTAATTCAGAATTTCATCACATACTTGCATGTTCATCATCATGATCATTTTTGAACATTTTTATTTTCTCAGGAAGTGAAATAGAGAGAAAACCGAGAAAAACCACGCACATATCATAGGCCTTACCCCTTACCCTTTCTTAGATCGCTATCATTCCCCACCTCATTGATTTTGACATCTGTTCCCTGTATTTCTCATTTTTATTCCATACGTTCTACACATCTGTTGACAAGGTAGATAAAAGGGGCCTCAGAGACAGGGATTGGCATCTGCCTGCCAGAAGCCCAGGCCCGATGGTGTGCTCCTGCACCAGAGCCCACCTGGTGTACCCTGAACCACAGTTGCCACCACCACTTTGTCTGCCAGGCGGCTGAGCAGTGAGCGGGACCTCCTTCTCAGACCAACCTACCAGGCCTCCTCCCCACCTGACAGTAAAAGATCTTTGTGATACAAGGACTTTGGTCCCTGTGATTTTTCTTTTATTTTCTTGTTTTACTTTCTTTTCTCATGTACCAGATGAAACCAAAGAAAACTTTACATTCGTATTTTGATCATTCCCTTCTGCTGTAATACAACAAATAATTCAGAATTTCATCACATACTTGCACGTTCATCATCATGATCATTTCTTGGAACATTTTCATCCTTTCAGGAGGATAAGCAGTGAGTAAACTGAGAAGAACTGCACACATAACAGGCATTATGCCTCCTCCTTTCTTTGCTTGCATTCCCAACCTCTTTGATTTTAACATCTGTTCCCTCTATTACTCATTTTTGTTCCATACGTTCTACCCGTCTGTTGAGAATGAAGATAAAAGGAGCCTCAGACACAGGGATTGGCCTCTACCTGGCAGAAGCCCAGGCCCAATGGTGCACTACAGCACCAGAGACCCCTGGGTTCCCGGACCAGCATTTGCCACCAACACACTTTGAGCCAGGTGGTTAGGCAGTGGGTGGGGTCTCCTGTTCAGCTCCACCTCCCAGGGCACCTCCCCACACTGACTTCGACAGAACTTTGTGACGCAGGGGCTGTGGTCCCTGTGATTTTTTTCTTTCATTTTCTTGTTTTATTTTCTTTTCTCAAGTACCAGAATACACCAAAGAAAAGTAAAAATTCCTATTTTGATCATTCTGTTCTGGTGTTATACAAAGATTAATTCAGAATTTCATCTCATACTTGCACGTTCATCATCATGATCATTTCTTGGACCATTTTCATCCTCTCAGGAAGAGAAATAGAGAGGAAACTGAGAAAAACTGCACACCTACCAGAGGCCTTATGCCTCGCTCTTTACTTTGATCACTAGCATTCCCAACCACGTTGATTTTAACATCTGTTCCCTGTATTATTCATTTTTATTCCATTCATTCCACCCGTCTGTTCACAAGGTAAGTAAAAGGATCCTCAGTCACACTGATTGGCCTCTGCCTGTTGGAAGCCCGGGTCTGATGGCGCACTCTGGCACCAGAACCCAACTCGTGTTCCCTGAAATGCCACCACTGCCCTTTTGGCCAGGCTGCTGTGCTGTGAGAGAGACTCAGGCTCAGCTCCACCTTCCAGGTCTCCTCCCCCTACTGAATTCGACAGACCTTTGTGACACAGAGACTGTGGTCACTGTGATTTTTTCTTTTATTTTCTTTTCTCAAGTTCAAGAAGACACCAAACAAATGGAAGCATTCATACTTTGATCATTCTGTTCTGCCATTACACAATGAGAAATTCAGGATTTCAGCACATACTTGCACGTTCATCATAATGATCATTTCTTGGAACTTTTTCATGCTCTCAGTAGGAAAATAGAGAGGAAACCAACAAAAACTGTACACATACCATAGGCTTTACGCCTGACTCCGTCTTTTATCACTAGCATTCCCAACCACATTGATTTTGACATCTGTTCCCTTCTATTACTCATTTTTATTCCATACATTCTACTCGTCTGTTGACAAGGTAGATAAAAGGAGCCTCAGACACAGGAACTCGTCTCTGCCTGTCAGAAGCCTGGGCCCAATAGTGTGCTCCAGCACCAGAGTCCCTCTGGGGTTCCTCGACACACATTTGCCACCACCGCACTGTTGGCCAGGTGACTGGGCAGTGGGCAGGGCCTCTTCTCAGTACCACGTCCCATGGTTCTTCCCCCCACTGATAGCGACAGACTTTTGTGAAGCAGGGCTGTGGTCCCTGTGATTTTTTCTTTTATTTTCTTTTCTCAAGTACTAGAAGACACCAAAGAAAAGGTAGCATTCCAACTTTGATCATTCTGTTTTGCCATTATTCAATGTGTAATTCAGAATTTCATCATGTACTTGCACGTTCATCATCATGAACATTTCTTGGAATATTTTCATCCTCTCTGGAGGAGAATTAGAGTGGAAACCGAGAAAAGTGGTGCACATTACAAGGCCTTATGCCTCCCTCTTTCTTTGATCACTAGCATTCCCAACCATTTTGATTTTAACATCTGTACCCTCTATTACTCATCTTTAATTCATATGTTCTACCATTTCTGTTGAAAAGATAGATAAAAGGAGCCTCAGACACAGGGATTGAACTCTGCCTGTCAGAAGTCTGGGCACGATGGTGTGCTCTGGCACCAGAGCTCCCCTGAGGTTCCCTGACCTGCGGTTGCAGCCACCACACTTTCGGCAAGGTGGCTGGGCAATGGGCCAGGCCTCCTGCTCTGCACCACTTCCCAGGGCTCCTCCCCCTCTGATTGTTACAGACCTTTATGACGCAGTGTCTGTGAAACCTGTGATTTATTCTTTTATTTTCTTCTTTATTTTCTTTTCTCACGTAACATAATACACCAAAGAAAATGAATCATTCCAACTTTGATCATTCCATTCTGCTGTTATACAATGAGTAATTCAGAATTTCCTCACATACTTGCACGTTCATCATCATGATCATTACTTGGAACATTTTCATCCTCTCAGGAGGAGAAATAGGGAGGAAACTGAGAAAAACTGTGCACATACCATAGGCCTTATGCCTCCCTCATTTCTTTGATCACTAGCTTTACCAACCACATTGAATTTAAAATCTGTTCCCTCTATTACTCATTTTTATTCCATACCTTCTACCCGTTTGTTGACAAGGTAGATAAAAGGAGCCTCCAACACAGAGTTTGGCCTATGCCAGTCAGAAGCCCAGGCCGGGTGGCGTGCTCCAGCTCTGGAGTCCGCCCTGTGTTCCCTGAACCACTGTTGCCACAAATGCCCTTTCAGCTGGGCTGCTATATTGTGGCAGAACCTCCTGCTCAGCTCCAATTCCCAGGGCTCCTCCACCCACTGACTACGACAGACCTTTGTGACGCAGGATCTGTGGACACTGTGATATTTTTCTTTTATTTTCTTTTCTCAGGTTCAAGAATACACAAAAGAAATGGAAACATTTGTACTTTGATCATTCCATTCTGCTGTTACACAACAAGTAATTCAGAATTTAAGCACATACTTGTATGTTCATCATCATGATCATTTCTTGGAACATTTTCATGGTCTCAGGAGAAATAGAGAGGAAACCAAGAAAAACTGCACACATACCATAGGCTTTATGCCTGACTCTTTCTTTTATCGCTAGCATTCCCAACCACTTTGATTTTGATATCTGTTCCCTTCTATTACTCATTTTTATTCCATACATTCTACAAGTCTGTTAACAAGGTAGATAAATGGAGCCTCAGACACAGGAATTCACCTCTGCCTGTCAGAAGCCCAGGCCCAAAGGTGCCCTCTAGGACCAGAGGAACCCTGGGGTCCCTTGACACTCGGTTGCCACCACTGCCCTGTCCTCCAGGCAGCTGGGAAGTGAGCAGGGCCTCCTGCTCAGAACCACGTTCCAGGAATCCTCCCCCCACAGACAGTGACAGACCTTTGTGATTTAGGGCTGTGGTCCCTGTGATTTTTTCCTTAATTTTCTTGCTCTATTTTCTTTTCTCAAGTACCAGAAGACACCAAAGAAAAGGACACATTCCAACTTTGATCATTCCGTTCTGCCACTGTACAATGAGTTATTCAGAATTTCATCACGTACTTGCACGTTAATCATCATGTCCATTTCTTGGATTATTTTCATCCTCTCAGGAGGAGAAATAGAGAGGAAACCAAGAGAAACTGTGCACATTCCATAGGCCTTAAACCTCCCTCTTTCTTTGATCACTAGCATTCCCAATAACTATGATTTTAACATCTGTACCCTCTATTACTCATCTATATTTCCTACATTCTACCCATCTGTTGACAACGTAGATAAAAGGTGCTTCAGACACAGGAATTTGACCCTGCCTGCCAGAGTCCTGGGGCTGATGGTGTGCTTCGGTACCAGAGCCCTCCTGGGTATTCCTGACACACGATTCTTTCCACCACCCTTTCGATCAGGGGCTGGTCAGTGGGAGGGACCTCCAGCTAAGAACCACCTCCCAGGGCTCCTCCCCCCTGACTGTGACAGACCTTTGTGACGCAGGGGCTGTGGTCCCTGTGATTTTTTTCTTTTATTTTCTTTTCTCAAGTAACAGAAGACACCAAAGAAAAGGAACAATTTCTTGTTTGATCATTCCATTCTGCCATTATACAACAAGGAATTCAAAATTTCATCACATATTTGCACGTTCATCATCATAATAATTTTTTGGAACATTTTCATCCTCTCAGGAGGAGAAACAGAGAGGAAACCGAGAAAAGCTGTGCAAATACCATAAGTCTTATGCCTCCCTCCTTTCTTTGATCACTAACATTCTCAACGACATTGATTTTAATGTAGATAAAAGAGCCTCAGACACACGGATTCGCCTCTGCCTGTCAGAAGCCGGGCCCCGATGGCACACTCCAGCACCAGAGGCCCCTGGGGTTCCCTGACACGTGGTTGAGATCACTGCACAGTTGGCCGGGCATCTGGGCAGTGTGCGGCACCTCCTTCCATCTCCACCTCCCAGGTCTGCTCCTCACACTGATGGAGACAGACAACTGAGACGCAGGGGCTATGGCCCCTGTGGTTTTTTCCTTTATTTTCTAGCTTTATTTGCTTTTCTCAAATACCAGAAGACTCCAAAGTATAGGAAACATTCCAACTTTTATCATTCCGTTCTTCCGTTATACAATGAGTAATTCAAAATTTCATCACATACTTGCACGTTCATCATCATGATCATTTACTTGAACATTTTCATCTTCTCAGGAGGAGAAATAGAGAGGAAACAGAGAAAAACTGGACACATACCATAGGCCTTGGGTCTCCCTATTTTCTTTGATCACTAGCATTCCCATAAACATCGATTTTAACATCTGTTCCCTCTATTACTAATTTTTATTCCATATGTTCTACCTGTCATTTGACAAGTTAGATAAAAGGAGCCTCAGTCACAGGGATTGACAACTGCCTGTCAGAAGCCCATGCCCAATGGTGCGCTCTGGCACCAGAGCCCAGGTGTTGTTCCCTGAACTGCGGTTGCCACCACAGACCTGTCGGCCGGGCGACTGTGCAGTGGGTTGGCTTCCTGTCCAGATCCACCACCCAGGGCTCCTCGCCACCTTACTGTGACAGACCTTTGTGACACAGGGCTGTGGTCCCTGTGATTTTTTTCTTTTCTTTTCTTTTCTCAAGTACCAGAAGACACCAAAGAAAAGGAAACATTCCAACTTTGATCATTCCGTTCTGCCGTCATACAACGAGTAATTCAGAATTTCATCACATACTTGCACGTTGATCATCATTATCATTTCTTGGAACATTTTCATCGTCTCAGGAGGAGAAATACTGAGGAAACAGAGAAAAACAGTGCACATACCAGAGGCCTTACACCTCCCTACTTTCTTTGATCGCTAGCATTCCCAAACACATTGATTTTAACATCTGTTCCCTCTATTACTCATTTTTATTCCAAACGTTCTACTCGTCTTTTGACAAGGTAGATAAAAGGAGCCTCAGACACAGGGATTGGCCTCTGCCTGTCAGAAGCCCAGGCCCAAAGGTGCACTCTGGCACCAGTGCACTCCTGGTGTTCCCCGAACCATGGTTGCTGCCACCACCCTGTTGGAGGGTCGCCTGGGTAGTGTGCAGGACCTCCTGCTCTGCTCCAACTCCCAGGTCTCCTCCCCCCACTGACTGTGACAGACCTTTGTGATGCAGGGGCTATGGTCCCTGTGATTTTTTTCTTTCATTTTCTTTATTTTATTTTGTCAAGTACCAGACGACACCAAAGAAAAGGAAACATCCGTATTTTGATTCTTCTGTTCTGCCTTTATACAGCGAGGAATTCAGAACTTCATCACATACTTGCACGTTCATCATCGTGATCATTTTCTAGAACATTTTCATCCTCTCAGGTGGAGATATAAAGAGGAGACTGTGAAAAACTGCACACATACCATAGGCCTTAAGCCTCCCTTTTTCTTTGATTGCCAGTATTCCCAACCACTTTGATTTTAACATCTGTTCCTTCTATTACTCATTTTTATTCCATACATTTTACACATGTGTTGACAAGGTAGATTTAAGGAGCCTTAGACACAGGGACTCGCCTCTGCCTCTCAGAAGCTGGTTCCCAGTTGTGTGCTCCGGCCCAGAGCCCCCTGGGTTTCCCTGACCCGGGGATTCCACCACTGCCCTGTCAGATGGGCGGCTGCGCAGAGGGCAGGGCTTCCTGCTCAGCTCCACCTCCCATGGCTCCTCCCCGCAATGACTGTGACAGACTTTCTGACACAGGGGCTGTGGTCCTGTGAATTTTTTCTTTTATTGTTTTATTATCTTTTCTCAAGTACCAAGTGGCACAAAAGGAAAGGAAACATTCTGATTTTGATCATTCCATTCTACCATTATACAAGTAATTCAGAATTTAATCATATTCCTGCACATTCATCATTATTATCATTTCCTAGAACATTTTCATCCTCTCAGCAGGAGAAATACAGGTGAAACTGAGAAAAACTGCGCACATATGAGAGGCCTTACTTTCCCTCTTTCTTTGATCACTAGCATTCCCAACCACTTTGATTTTAACATCTATTCCCTCTACTACTCATTTTAATTCCTTTCTTTCTACCAGTCTGTTGACAAGGTAGATGAAAGGAGCCTCAGACAAATGGATTGGCCTCTGCCTGTCAGAAGCATGGGCCCGATGATGTGCTATGGGAACCAGAGCCCTCTGGGGTTCCCTGACATTTGGTTGCACAACCGCCCTGTTGGCCGGGTGCTGGGCAGTCGTCAGGGCCTCCTGCTCAGCTCCACCTCCCATGGCTCCTCACCCCACTGACTGTGACAGCCCTTTGTGATGCAAGGACTGTGGTCCCTGTGATTATTTTCTTTTATTTTCTTGTTTTATTTTCTTTTGTCAAGTACCAGAAGACACCAAAGAAAAGGAAACATTTTTATTTTGATCATTCCGTTCTGGCATTATACAATGAGTAATGCAGAATTTCATCACATACTTGCACATTCATCATCATGATCTTTTCCTAGAACCTTTTCATCCTCTCTGGAGGAGAAATCAAGGGGAAACCAGCAAAAACTGTGCACAATCCAGAGGCCTCACGTCTCCCTCTTTTCTTTGGTTGCTAGCATTCCCAAGCACATTGATTTTAACATCTGTGCACTCTTACTCATTTTTTTCCATACGTTCTACCCCTCTGTTGACAAGGTAGATAAAAGGAGCCTCAGACACAGGGATGGCCTTGGCCTGTCAGAAGGCGGAACTCGAAGTTGTGCTATGGCACCAGATCTCCCCTGGTGTTCCCTGAACTGCTTTTGTGGACACTTCACTTTCGCCCGGGCAGCTGGGCATTGGGCGGGGACTCCTGCTCAGCTCCACCTCCCAGGGCTCCTCCCTCCTCTGACTATGACACACCTTTGTGATGCAGGGGCTGTGGTCCTGGTGATTTTTTTCTTTTATTTTCTTGTTTCATTTTCTTTTCTCAAGTACCAGAAGACACCAAAGAAAGGAAACATTTGTGCTTTGATCATTCCGTTCTGTCATTACACAATGAGTAATTCTGAATTTCATCACATATTTCCACGTTCATCATCATAATCATTTCCTATAACATTTTTATCCTGTCAGGAGGAGAAATAGAGAAGAAACCGAGAAAAACTGCACATACTTTAGGCCTTATGCGTCCCTCTTTTCTTTGATCACTTGCCTTCCCAACCACATCAATTTTCACATCTGTTCACTCTATTACTTATTTTTATTCCATACGTTTTACCCATTTGTTGACAAGTTATTTAAAAGGAGCTTCAGGCAAAGGTATTGGCCTCTGCCTGTCAGAATCCCGGTACCAGAAACCCCTTGGTTTCCCTGACCCGTGGTTGCTGCCATCGCCTGTCAGCTGGGCAGTTGGGCAGTGGGTGCAGCCTCCTGTTCAGACCCACCTCACAGGGTCCCTCCCCATCTTACAGTGACAGACCTTTGTGATGCTGGGGCTTTGGACCTTGTGATTTTTTTCTTTCATTTTCTTATTTCATTTTCTTTTCTCAAGTACCAGAAGACACCAAAGAAATGGAAACATTCCTATTTTGATCATTCCCTTCTGCCGTTATACAATGAGTAATTCAGAATTTCATCGCATAATTGTACATTCATCATTATGATCATTTCTTGGAACATTTTCATTCTCTCAGGAGGAGAAATTGAGAGGAAACCGAGAAAAACTGCATATAATATAGGCCTCATGCCTCCCTCCCTTCTTTGATCACTATCATTCCCAATCACCTTGATTTTAACATCTGTTCCCTCTATTACTCATTTTTATTCCATACGTTCTACACATCTGTTGACAAGGTTGATAAAAGGAGCCACAGAAACAGGGTTTGGCCTCTGCCTGTCAGAAGCCCTGGCCCAATGGCATGCTTCAGCACAAGGGCCCACCTTGTGTTTCCTGAACTGTGGTTTCAACAACTGCACCCTCAGCCTGGCGGCTCAGCAGTGGATTGGACCTCTTGCTCAGACCCACCTCCCAGGGCACCTCTTCACCTGACTCACCTTTGTGACACAGGGACTGTGGTCCCTGTAAATTTTTTCTGCCATTTTCTTGTTTTATTTTCTTTTCTCAATACCAGAAGACACTAAAGAACAGGAAACATTCCTATTTTGATCTTTCCGTTCTGCATTTATACGAGTATTTCAGTATTTCATCACATACTTGCCAGTTCATCACCATGATAATTTCTTGGAACGTTTTCATCCTCTCAGAAGGAGAAATAGAGAGGACATCAAGAAAAACTACCCACATACCATAGGCCTTATGCCTCACTCGTTCTTGGATTGCTAGCATTGATTTTGACATCTGTTCCCTCTAGTACTCATTTTTATTCCATACATTATACCTGTCTCTTGACAAGGTAGATAAAAGGAGCCTCAGACACAGGAATTGGCCTCTGCTTGTCAAAGGCCCAGGTGTGATGGTGCGCTCTGGCACCAGACCACACCTGGGGTTCCCTTAACAGCATTTGCCACCACCGCCCTGTTGGCCAGGTGGCTGGACAGTGGACGGGGCCTCCTGCCCATTACCACTTACCCGGGCTCCTCCCCCCACTGACTGCGACAGACCTTTATGACACAGAAGTGGTTACCCATGTGATTTTTTTCTTTTATTTTCTTGCTTTATTTTCTTTTCTAAAGTTCCAGAAGACTCCAAAGAAAAGGAAATATTCCAACTTTGATCATTCCATTTTGCTGTTACACAACATGTAATTCAGAATTTAATCACATACTTGCACGTTCATCATCATGATCATTTCTTGGATCATTTTCATCCTCTCAGGAGGAGAAATAGAGAGAAAACCGAGAAAGCCTGCACACATACCATAAGAAGTACACCTCACTCTTTCTTGGATCCCTAGCATTCCCAACCAGATTGATTTTGACATTTGTTATCTCTATTACAAATTTTTATTCCTTACCTTCTACCCATCTTTTGACAAGATAGAGAAAAGGAGCCTCAGAAACAGGGATTGGCCTCTGCCTGTCAGAAGCCCGGGCTTGATGGTGCACTCTGTCACCAGAACCCACCTGGTGTTGCCTCACCTGCTGTTGCAGCAACCACCCTGTCAGCCTGATGGCTGTGCTGTGGACGGGGCATCCTGCTAAGCTCCACCGCCCAGGGGTCCTCCCCCCACTGACTGCGACACAACTTTATGATACTGGGCCTGTCGTACCTATGATTTTTTCTTTTATTTTCTTTTCTCAAGTACAAGAAGACAACAAAGAAAAGGAAACATTCTTATTTTGATCATCCCGTTCTGCCATTATACAACGAGTAATTCAGAATTACATCACATACTTGCACATTCATCATCATGATCATTTCCTAGAACATTTTCATCCTCTCAGGAGGAGAAATACAGAGGAAACCGTGCAAAACTGCACACATAGCAGAGGCCTTATGCCTCCCTCCTTTCTTTGATCACTAGCATTCACAACCACATTGATTTTACCATCTGTTCCCTCTATTACTCTTTTTTTTTCCATCCGTTCTACCCATCTCTTGATAAGGTGGATAAAAGGAGCCTCAGACACAGGGATTGGCATCTGCCTGTCAGAAGCCCAGGCCCGATGGTGTGCTCCTGCATCAGAGACCCCCTGGGTTTCCCTGACCCACCGTTACTGCCACCACCCTGTCGGCTGGTAGGCTGGGCTGTGGGCTGGGCCTCCAGCTCAGCTCCAACTCCCAGGGGTCCTCCTCCGACTGACTGTGACAGATCATTGTGACACAGTGGCTGCGGTCCCTGTGATTTTTACTTTCAATTTCTTGTTTTCTTTTCTTTTCTCAAGTACCAGAAGACAGCAAAGAAAAGGAAACTGCCTATTTTGATCATTCCTTTCTGCCATTATACAATGAGTAATTCAGAATTTCATCACATATTTGCACGTTCATTATCATGATCATTTCTTGGAACATTTTCATCCTCTCAGGAGGGGGAATAGAGAGGAAACCGAGAAAGACTCTGCACATATCATAGGCTTTATGCCTCTCTCTTTTATTTGATCACCAGCATTCCCAACCATATTGATTTTAACATCTTCTCCCTCTATTACTCATTTTTATCCATACGTTCTACCCGTCTGTTGACAAGGTTGATAAATGCAGCCTCAGACACAGGGATTGTCCTCTGCCTGTCAAAGCCTGGGCCGGATGGCACACTCCAGCACTAGATCCCACCTTGTTCTCCATGAATCTCCATTACCACCGCTGCCCTGTCAGCTGGGCGGCTTTGCTGTGGGTGGTGCCTCCTGCTCAGATTCACCTCCCAGGTATCCACCCACTTGACTGATTCAGTGTTTTGTGACACCGGTGCTGTGGTCCCTGTGATTTTTTCTTCGATTTTCTTGTTTTATTTTCTTTTCTCAAGTACCAGAAGACATCAAAGAAAAAGAAACATTCCTATTTTGATCATTCTGTTCTGCCATTATACAACTAGTAGTTCAGAATTTCATCACTTACTTGCACATTTATCATCATGATCATTTTTGGAAAATTTTCATACTCTCAGAAGGAAAAATAGAGAGGAAAACAAGGAAAACTGCATGCATACCAGCAGTGTTCTGCCTCCCTCCTTTCTTTGATTGCTAGCATTACCTACCACATTGATTTAAACATCCATTCCCTCTATTACTCATTTTTATTCCATTCGTTTACCTGTCTGTTGACAAGGTAGATAAAAGGAGCCTCCAATACAGGGATTGGGCTCAGCCTGTCAGAAGCATGGGCCTGATGGTACGCTCTGGCACCAGAGACCCCTAGGGTTCCCTGACATGCAGTTTCCATCATCGCACTGTTGGCCGGGCAGCTGGGCATTGGGCTGGGACTCCTGCTCTTCTGCACTTCCGAGGGCTCCTCCCCACCTGACTGTGAAAGTCTTTTGTGACAAAGGGGCTGTGGCTCTTGTCATTTTTTTCTTTTATTTTCTTGTTTTATTTTCTTTTCTCAAGTACCAGAAGACATCAATGAAAAGGTAACATTCCAAATTTGATCACTCTGTTCTGCCAGTATACAATGAGTAATTCAGAATTTCATCACATACTTCCACGTTCATCATCATGATCAGATCTTGGAACATTTATCCTCTCAGGAGGAGAAAAAGAGAGGAAACCAAGAAAAACTGCACACATTCCAGAGGACTTACGCCTCCCTCCTTTCTTTGATCACTAGCATTTAACATCTGTTCCCTCTATTACTCATTTATATTCCATCCGTTCTAAACCTCTATTGACAAGATAGAGAAAAAGGAGCCTCAGACACATGGATTGGCCTTTGCCTGTCAGAAGCCCAGGTCGGATGCTGTGCTCAGGCACCAGAGATCCCCTGGGTTCACAGACCCGCGATTGCTGCCATTGCTCTTTCACCTTGGCAGCTGGGCAGTGGGCAGGGCCTCCTGCTCAGCTCCTACCCCCATGGCTCCTCTCCACACTGACTGCGACAGAACTTTGTGATACAGGGCTGTGGTCCCTGTGATTTTTTCTTTTATATTTTTGTTTTATTTTCTTTTCTCAGGTACCAGAACACACAAAAGAAAAGGAAACATTCCAACATTGATCATTTCATTTCTCCGTTACACAATGAGTAATTCAGAATTTCATCACATAATCGCACTTTCATCATCATGATTTTGGTTGAACCATTTTCATCCTCTCAGGAGGAGAAATAGAGAGGAACCCAAGAGAAACTGTGCACATACCAGAGGCTTTAGCATCCCTCCTTTCTTTGATCACTAGCATTCCCAACCATTTTGATTTTGACATCTGTTCCCTCTATTACTCATTTTTATTCCATACGTTCTACCAGTCTGTTGACAAGGTAGATGAAAGGAGCCTCAGACACAGGGATTGTCTTCTGCCTTTCAGAATCCCGAGCCCAAAGGTGCTCTCTGGCACCAGAGACCCCCTGGGGTTCCCTGACATGAAGTTGCTGCCACCGCCCTGTATGTCATTCGGCTGGGCAGCGGGCAGTGCCTCCTTCTCAGCTCCACCTCCCAGGGCTCCTCACCCCACTGACTGTGACAGACCTTTCCGAGGCAGGAGCTGTGGACCCTGTGTGTTTTTCTTTTATTTTCTTGTTTTATTTTCTTTTCTCAGGTACCAGAAGTCATCAAAGAAAAGGAAACATTACAACTTTTATCATTCCGTTTTGCTGTTCTACAACGAATAATTCAGAATTTCATCACTTACTTGTACATTCATCATCATGATCATTTCATAGAACATTTTCATCCTCTCAGGAGTAGAATTAGAGAGGGAACCGAGAAAAAGTGTGCACATACCATAGGCCTTATGCATCTCTTTTCTTTGATTGCTTGCACTCCCAACCCCATGGATTTTAACATCTCTTCCCTCTATTACTCGTTTTTATTCCATACGTTGTTCCCGTCTGTTGACAAGGAAGATAAAAGGAGCCTCAGACACAGGTATCGGCCTCTTCCTGTGAGAACCCATTGCCCGATGAGTGATCTGGTAGCAGAGCCCACCTGGTGTTCCCTCAATTGTGGTTTCTGACACTGCCCTGTCTGCCGGGAGGCAGGGCAGTGAGCACAGCCTCCTGCTCAGACCCACCTCCCAGGCCTCCTCCACAGCTGACCGTGACAGACCTTTGTGACGCAGGGGCTGTTGTACCTGTGATTTTTTCTGCCATTTTCTTGTTTTATTTTCTTTTCTCAAGTACCAGAAGACACCAAAGAAAAGGAAATATTCTTATTTTGATCATTCCATTCTGCGTTATACAATGAGTAATTCAGAATTTCGTAACATACTTGCACATTCATCATTATTATCATATCCTAGAATATTTTCATCATCTTAGGAGGCGAAATAGAGAGGAAACTGAGAAAAATTGCGCACATAACAGAGTCTTATGCCTCTCTCTTTTATTTGAATGCTAGCATTCCCAACAGCATTGATTTTAACATTAGTTCACTCTATTACTCATTTTTTTTTAATTTGCATATGGGCAGGAGGCACCAGGCATCGAACTCCAGACCTCCAGCACAGCAGGTCGGAGCTCCGCCTGCTGAGCCACAGCAGCCACCCTCTATTACTCATTTTTATTCCATATGTTCTAATCATCTGTTGACAAGGTAGATTAAAGGAGCTTCAGACACAGGAATTGGCCTCTGCCTGCCAGAAGTCCGGGCACAATGGTGCACTCCGGCACCAGAACCCACCTGGTGTTCACGTAACTGTGGTTGCCACCACCACCCTGTCAGCTGGGTGGCTGGGAAGTGGGAGGGGCCTCCTGCTCAGAAGGACCCCGTTGGGCTCCTTCCCATCTGACAGTGACATACTTTTGCAGGAGGGACTATGCTCCCTGTGATTTTTTCATTCATTTTCTTGTTTTCTTTTTTTTCTCAAGTACCAGAAGACACCAAATAAAAGGAAACATTCCTATTTTGATCATTCCGTTCTGCCATTATACAAAGAGTAATTCACAATTTCATCACATACTTGCTCGTTCATCATCATGATCATTTCTTGGAACATTTTCATCCTCTCAGGAGAACAAATAGAGAGGAAACCGAGATAAACTGCGCACATACCATAGGCTTAACGCCTCCCTCTTTCTTTGATCACTAGCATTCCAAACCACTTTGATTTTAACATCTGTTCCCTCTATTGCTCATTTTTGTTCCATACATTCTGCCCGTCTGTATACAAGGTAGATAAAAGGAGCCTCTGTCAAAGGGATTGGCTTCTGCATGTGAGAAGCCCAGGCCTGATGATTTGCTCTGGGAGCAGAGCCGTCCAAGGGTTCCCTGACCCATGGTTGGCATCACTGCCCTTTCAGCCAGTGGTAGGGCGGTGGGCATATCCTCCTGCTCAGATCCACATCCCAGGGCTCCTCACCCAACTAACTGTGACAGGCCTTTGTAACACAGGGACTGTGGTACCTGTGATTTTTTTCTTTAATTTTCTTGTTTTATTTTCTTTTCTCAAGTACTAGAAGACACCAAA
The DNA here is from genome assembly GCA_004026745.1 of Myrmecophaga tridactyla. Classification (NCBI taxonomy): domain Eukaryota; kingdom Metazoa; phylum Chordata; class Mammalia; order Pilosa; family Myrmecophagidae; genus Myrmecophaga; species Myrmecophaga tridactyla. The sequence goes on along the minus strand of PVIY010012363.1, from coordinate 988 downwards.
GAAAAGGAAATATTCATACATTGATCATTACATTCTGCTGTTACACAAAGAGTAAATCAGAATTTCATCACATACTTGCACGTTCATCATCGTGATAATTTCTTGGAACATTTTCATCCTCTCCAGAGGAGAAATAAAGAGGAAACCGAGAAAAACTGAGCACATACCATATAGGCCTTATGCCTCACTCTTGGATCACTAGCGATTCCCAACCACATTGATTTTGAAATCTGTTCCCTCTATTGCTCATTTTTTATTCCGGATGTTCTACCCATCTGTTCACAAGCTAGATAAAAGGTGCCTCAGACACAGGGATTGGCTTCTGCTTGTCAGAAGCCCGGACGCAAAGGTGTGCTCCAGCAACAGAGGCCCCCTCGTTGTCCCTGTCCTGCAGTGGCTGCCACTGCCCTGTTGATCTGACAGCTGGGCAGTGGGCAGGGCCTCCTGCTCAGAACCATCTCCCAGGCATCCTCCCAGCACTGAATACAGCAGAACTTTTTGACACAGGGGTTGCGGTCCCTGTGGTTTTTTCTTTTATTTTCTTGTTTTACTTTTTTTCTCAAGTACCAGAAGACACCAAAGAAAAGTAAACATTCCAACTTTCATCATTCCCTTCTGCAGTTATACAATGAGAAATTCAGAATTTCATCACAAAATTGCACGTTCATATTCATAATCTTTTCTTGGAGCATTTTCATCCTCTCAGGAGGAGAAATAGTGAGGATTCCAAGAAAATCTGTGCACATACCACAGGCCTTACACCTCCTTATTTTCTTTGATTGCTAGCATCCCCAACCACATTGGTTTTTTTTTTTAAACTTTTTTATTAATTAAAAAAACTTAACAAAAGAACATTAATATATCATTCCATTCTACATATACAATCAGTAATTCTTAATATTATCATATAGTTGCATATTCATTTTTTAGAACATTTGCATCGATTTAGAGAAAGAAATAAAAAGACATCAGAAAAAGAAATAAAACG
>PVIY010012362.1:0-62218 GCA_004026745.1 Myrmecophaga tridactyla | reverse complement strand
AAAAAAACAAAACCAAAGGAGGTGTGGTTTAGCAACTGGTGCAGAGAGGAGTTAAAGCAATGAAGCAGAAACTAAGGGGGCGAGATGTGAATTGACAACTAAACTCTACAGTACTTTTAGGTAAAGCTGCAGCATGAGATAACTTGACTCCTCTGTGCCCGTCCCTCCACAGCTGATTTGTCAGTGCCTCACTTCTTTCCACTGCCCAGGTACCTGAAATGGAAAGCAGTGTTCATTTTTCATATATGTTTAGCCATATATGTAACGAGGAAGATATTAAATCTTGGTGCCTTTTCTGTTCTTATAAGATTGGTAAATTTCTCCTTTAAGTTTATGTCAAGGATTTTTCAAGGTTGTAAATTATGGAAACCTTTATGACATAAATTGTGTATAATGAGCACATTTAAATATGGATGTGATTTTTTGTTCATAAAAAAGAATATTTTTGTGGAATGATACATATCCGTCATTTTAAAAAATCATGCAGTGCAGAAAGTTACACAGAAAAAGGGTCTTTAAAAAAAATTACCCTATGCCCATCCTACCACCCAGAAATAACCTTCATTTTCATTTGGTGAACATCATTCTAAAAATTTTATGTCTACCAGGTTAATATAATTTTGGAAAAATTGGAACAAATAATGCTTGCTTTCAAAAATATAGTATTCAGTTTCATTTAGGAAGCTTTCTTAAAACTGAGGAATTAATGCTTCTCTACTTTACTATCTCTTAATAAATCTCTCTAAACTTTAAAAAATCTGAATAGTTGTAATAAATTGGAATTACTAGTTTATATGTTTATAATTACATCTCAGGTTTTATAGACACTATGCCACTAAGGAAATTCACATGAACTCATACTTACTCCAACTTCCCCTCTTCATCCCTCTTAGTTTTAGTGACATTATTATTTTACATCATTAATATTTATAGCACTTACAATCTTTTCTGTATCCATAATTCCCATCATTGTTTAACCTTAGATCTTTATTTAAATAGATTATGGGCTCACCATCTTTATCATGTTTTCCATTCTTAAGTTTTTATTTTTATTCATCTTTTGGTTAGCTAGCTGTTTTTGGACAAGATTATATTTTGATGGAGAAACCCATGAAGGTAGAATTCTTAAAGCTATGTTTATACATATTTATTACAAGGCCTTATTTATTTTTGAACCATTCCATCTCCTTTCTAATATCTATTTTATATTTTTCCTGGCAACGTGGGATCTGACTCCCAGTGATGAACCGGGACCTGGCATCATGGGAATGAGAAAACCTTTTTGACCAAAAGGGGGAAGAGAGAAGTGAGACAAAATAAGGTTTCAGTGGCTGAAAGATTTCAAACAGAGTTGGGTGGCTATCCTGGTCATTGTTCTTATGCATTATACAGATACCCCATTTTAGTTTATGGTATGTTGGAGTGGCTGGAGGTAAGTACTTGACACAGATGAACTGTGTTCCAAGAGCCTTGATTCTTAAAGAAGACTGTGTAACTATTATAGCTTTTACAATTGTGCGATTATGAAAATTTTGTGTCTGATGCTCCTTTTATTCGGGGTATGGACAGATGAGTAAAATAAATAAATAATAGGGGGAGATAAAGTGTAAAAATTGGGTAAACCCTGTTGGTCAAGGGAATGTTAAGGGGTATGGGATGTACGAGTTCTTTTTTTTTTTCTTTTCTTCTTGTGGAGTGATGCAAGTGTTCTAAAAATGATCACAGTGAAGAATATACAACTATGTGATGATAATGTGGGCCATTGATTGTATAATATGGTTGGGCTGTATGTGTGTGGAGATTTCTCAATAAAAATATTTTTGAAAAACAAACCCATGTCTGAATTGGGGGTTGTTTATTTTAATAAAGGCATAAGATGTTAGTCCTCTTTCTATCTTTTGAAATTTTCACATTTCTAAGAGTATTATTATGCCATTCATTATACAGTTTACAATACATTTAAGATTATAAGAGATAAGTCAGTCTGTCTCTTTCTTACACATGCACTCACCCTCCACCGCACACCACTCTGTACTCACCCTTCCTGACCCCCTAAAGCTCTGGTTTCTGCTTCATTTCTGAACAACTCTGGTTTCTGCTTTATTTCTGAACAGGTTTCATAACAACAACAATAATATTTGCAGCTTTTTTTTTTTGGTAAATATTGTTTTTGTGAAAATACTAGACTGTTTATATAATACTAATATTATACTTTGAAGGATTTTAATGCTTGTTTGCTTTGTTTTTCTTTCCTTTGTTTTTGTTTTGTTTTGGAGAGAGTGAGAATAAGAACCATTGTCTTTATCTGAAATTTTCTCCAGACCCTAGACTAACCAAAAAATTTGTAGTATCTGAAAGCTTAATAATGAGCTGTTTGTAATACCTCCTTCCTATATTATCATCAGAAGATTTAATATTATAGAGTATATCCTTAAGTTTAGACCTAAGGAAGTTGGATGGCCAGTCTTTTCCCAAGTAGAATCTCTAATCCCCTCTCCACCTTTGTATATCTATTTGTACTGCTACCCCATTGTCTAAAAACTGTGATTTTGTTATGCATGCAATTCCTTAAAAAATGTTTGTTAAATAAATAACATGAAAAAGTAATGCAAGTTTTGCTATGTTGTTCTCTCAGAGGGTAGGATTGTCATTATCATGGATACTTATTTTAGCCTGTTGGTTTTTAGAGTTTTGAATAAATTTTTAAGAATCAGTATAATAAAGAGAAAGAAAGAGAAAATATTTAAAGAATTTGGAGACAGATGTCTAATTTACTGACTAGTGTGATCTTTGGCAAATTAGTTAACTTCTCTAAGCCTCAATTTCTTATTTCAAATGAAAATAATAATTATTAATAATAATTTTTATTATTATTACAAGATTGAAATGAGAAGTATAAAGCATTTAACACAGTGCCTGATATCAAATAGGAATAAATAAATGATAGATCTATTCCTTTATTTCAATACATAGTTGAAAATGTTTTTAAAATAATGTTAATTCCTTCTCCTGGTCTGTAATGATTTAGGAAATATCAAATAATGCCTGTTATGGGAAAAAAATGAGACGACCTTTATTTATTATTTATTTACCTTGATTAACATAAATAAAGAATAATTGGGGACAGCTGTGTGCTATGAGAACTTCTCCATTCCCTTTTGTCATACATAAGGTTATATGGACTTTATCATGATACATTTATATGAAAGTATATAAGAACCTAACAGGAAATGCTGCTCTGGCTCCTTTGAACCCACTCTCTCCTGAGACACATGAGATTTCAATTGCAAGGCTTAGACTTAACTTCAACTTCCTTTTATTTCTCAAGGCTGCATCGTAAAAATATCTGTTCTAGATATGGTCGCTGCTTTTTATCTTTTTTCTTCCAATCAAATGTTCTCTCTTTTCTTTTTCTAATTTTTACTAACAAATGTATAAGAGAAGTACCTTTCAACCTATAAAACACTATGCTGATGTTAGATATTAAAAATACAGGGAACTAGGGGGTGCAACGGTAGTTCAGTGGTAGAATTCTCACCTGCCATGCTGGAGACCCAGGTTAGATTCCCGGCCCATGCATTTCCCAAAAAACAAGCCAACAAGCCAAACAAACAACAAACAAAAATTCAGCAAATGGTGCTGCAATAACAGGATACTCATGGGAAAATAATGAAATGTGATCCCACCATACGGCATACAAAAAAAAAAAAAAAATACAGAGAACTTTGATTTTTCTTTGGTTTCCTCTGACCCTGTAGGCACTCTGGTTTCCACTGTTGGAGGCAATGATGGCCCCTCAGAAGATGTTCAGTTCCACAGCACCCCATCTGCATTCTGAAGGTAATCTTATCGGAACTGAAATAACTAAGTCCATCTGTACCATCAACTCAATTTCATCTGCGAAAATTTGTCATTATATACCTTTCCCAATATTATATTCTTATTATTTTTCTTAATGAAATCATATTCTGTTGGTCTCATCTTTCAGGATCAGTTTTTTTGTGTGGCTCCAGTTATATAATGTCTTGAATAGTAGTCATCTTTGCAACTTTGTCAACAGTTAACTTGTAAATATCACGCTAGCATTCCTTGGTCAGCTAAGTTTTTAGGAAGCTGTATAAATCTGCTATTTTCCACTGACTTCCAGAAAAAACTGAAAACTCTTATTTGAAACTAAACTTAATATTGTTTTATTATAACAGCTCTGAAATCTTTGACCATGCAAGTTCTAAACAGCATGGCAGCATTCATTGCCCTTCCATCAATCTTGCAAAGAATCTTACAGGTGAGTAAAAAGGGAAAAAAATACTAAATGTAGTTAATTATGCCTAATATTTTAATTATATATAAAAACTGTAACAGGAAATCTTGGTTGATGTTTAAATGTGTCTCAAGGATCATTAATTACAACTAAGATATACAGCTTTCTATTGGTATGCTAACTGGGAGAGAATTATTTTCAGCTGGTTGTGTTTTTTTAAATAAAAAAAGATTAAAAAGGAGTAAATATAGGCATTTTTTAATCATTGCTTGTTACTTAGTTTTCTGACTTACCCTAAATCTTTTTTTTAATGTTTTTTATTGTATAGTATAACATATATAGAAAGCAACAATAGTTTTCAAAGCACTCTTTAACAAGTAGTTACAGGACAGATCCCAGAGTTTGTCATGGGCTACCATATGATCCTCTCAGATTTTTCCTTCTAGCTACTCCAGAATATAGGAGGCTAGAAGACTTAAATATTTTTTTATCACCACAATCAACTTTTTCTTTCTTTTTTGTGAAAAATAACATATATACAAAAAAAGCAATAAATTTCAAAGTACAGTACCACAAATAGTTGTAGAACATATTTCAGAGTTTGACAGGGGTTACAATTCCACCATTTTAGGCTTTTACTTCTAGCTGCTCTAAGATACTAGAAACTACAAGAGATGTCAATTTAATGATTCATCAGTTATACTCATTTGTTAAATCCTATCTTCTCCGTATAACTCCACCATCATCTTTGATCTTTCTATCCCTCTCTTTAGGGGTGTTTGGCCTATGGCCATTCTAACTTTTACATGTTGGAAGGATCTGTCACTAATATGGGGGTCAGGAGATGGAACTATCTGATGTTCTGAAGAGGCTGGGCCCTTTAGATTTCAGGATTTATCTGGTCCAGGGAGCCATCTGGAGGTTGTAGGTTTCTAGAAAGTTACACTACTGCATGGAACCCTTGTGGAGTATTATATATTGACCTAGGTATTCTTTAGGATTGGCTGGAATGGTCCTGGTTGGGGTTTAGCAGGTTATGATAGGTAGCAAAGTCTAACTGAAGCTTGAATAAAACAACCTGCAGAGTAGCCTCTCAACTCTATTTGAACTCTCTCAGCCACTGATACTTCATTAGTTACACTTCTTTCCCTCCTTTTGGTAAGGATGGAATTGTTGATCCTATGGTGCTAGGGCTGATTCATTCCTGGGAGTCATCTTCCTCATCACCAGGGAGACTTTCACCCCTGTATGTCATGTCCCACATAGCAGGGAGGGCAATAATTTCACTTGCAGAGATGGGCTTAGAGAGAGTAAGGGCACATCCAAGCAACAAAAGAGGTCCTTCAGAAGTAACTCTTAGGCATACCTATAGGTAATCTAAGCTCTTCCACTACTTACATAAGCTTCACAAGAGTAAGCCTCATATTGATTTGGGTGTCCCTAAAGTTTGACAGAGTGTTTTAGTTTGCCAGCTGCCAGAATGCAATATATCAGAATCAGAATGGCTTTTAAAAAGGGGAATTTAATAAGTTGTTAGTTTACAGTTCTAAGGCCAATAAAATGTCCCAATTAAACAAGTCTATAGAAATGTCCAATCTAAGGTATCCAGAGAAAGATACGTTGGTTCAAGAAGGCCGATGAAGTTCAGGGTTTCTCTCTCAAGTGGAAAGGCACACGGCAAACACAGTCAGAGTTTCTCTCTCATCTGGAAGGGCACATGGCAAACACGGCATCATCTGCTATCTCCTTCTCCTGGCTTCCTGTTTCATGAAGCTCCCTGGGAGGCATTTTCCTTCTTTGTCTCCAAAGGTCGCTGGCTGGTGGACTCTGCTTCGTGTATATGTCGTTCTGCTCTGCTCTCTCTGAATCTCCCATTCTCCAAAATGTTTCCTCTTTTGTGGGACTCCAGTAAACCAATCAAGACCCGCCCAAATGGGTGGAGACATGTCGTCTCCTAATCCAGTTTAACAACCACTCTTGACTAAATCACATCATTGAGGGAGATGATCTGATTACAATTTCAAACATACAGTATTGAATGGGGATTTTTCTGCCTTTATGAAATGGGGTTTTGATTAAAACATGCTTTCCTAGGGTCCAGACATCCTTTCAAACCAGCACACACAGTATCGGGATTTGCTGATGGTAAGGTTTAATAGTTCCCATATTTTTTCTCCCATCCCTCAAGGGACTTTGCCAATACTTTTTGATTATCTGTTTACTATAATCTAGGATGTGTCCAGGCATTACATTAGACTATACAGGATTAAAAGACCTCTTTCTTATTCCGGGCTCTCTGTGTTTCAATTGTAAAGCTTTTCTTTATGCCCAAGACTCCCCTACTCTAGATTTTGGCCAGCTTTTTGTCCAAAGACTTTATAGGAAACATCATCATTCTACCATTTTTTTCAGCAAAAAATCCTGAGCCTTTCCAAATTCATCAAAAAAAGAGCACTAAAAATATATTAAGGTGTATTTTTAGAAAAACTTATGAACATTTTTGGGAACTTGTCAGGAATTATACTTAGAATCCCTTTTGCCTTCCCTCACCTTATATGGTGTAGACACACACACACACCACGCAAATCAAACAAGGTACTCCGAACTCTGCTTTCCATCTGATACTAAGTTTCTGGACCTTTTCTAATAAATCTGTATCCTGTAGTCCCTCTCATCACAAAATACATTATCATTTAAAATGTATTTTTTATACCTTATCTCATTTGAATCTTAACAACTATCATATGTTCAATAATCCTTTGGTATAGACTATTTCTCTTATATCCATTTTAAAATACATTTATCTTAAGATTTGTAATCATATATAAAATAATAATATCTCCATATGGTAGGAATACTTTAATTTACAAAATGAATTAGGAAAAATAAAACCTAAAGCCCAAAATAGATTCTCTCTTAGTGTATACATTTTGTTTTATGTTGAACTTTGGTCCTACATTATAATACACAAAGCATAACAAATAAAAATCTATTTTCCTACAGAAGCCTACAATTTTTTTTTAATTTTCTTTTTTAAGACTTCTTTGATGCTTTTTGATATTTGAAAATCTTTAGTTTGAGTTATCTTAGCATCAATTGTAATTGTATTCTTATTTCTACTTTCAATTTCATTTCCACTTTAAATGGTTTATAATTCCCACTAATCAGAAGGGTATGCTATTTCTTACATTCCTTATTTGGTTGTATATGATTACTGTATTAATAACTCTACCTTAAGTTTGTTTTGAGATTTGTATTTTCTCAAGATATTTTCACAGCTATTATCTCATTTGAAGCCTATAACAAGCTCTTGAGATATATAAGGCTAATATAAAAATTTCTATTGACAAGGAGGAAACTGAAGTATACAGAAGTACCTGGCCTGCCCTATTAGTGGCAGAATCTGAGATACCACTAGAGTCTCCCACCCTTACCTGCTAAGGGCGTCATTTGTATTTTAAAGTAATGCTTAATTAGTAAAGATTTCCATTTTAAAACAAAACACATACATGATACAGTAGAATAGAGAGCAATAGGGGAAAAAATGACCATCACATCTTTTTCTAGAAGGCTTTTTGAGAAACAAATTTATGTGGGGTGCCTGAGTGTGTTCTTCTTTCACAGTTTACAAACAAGTTAAAGAGAAACCTCAGTAGTTACCCATTGCTGAAGAATCTCGCTGACGTCTTTGGAGTAATTTGAGGAGATAGTATATTGTGCACATGCTGTGCTAGAAGCATTGAGCTTCCTTTTGCATTCTATAATTTATGTGTTGTGCCAGCATGAGGTAATTTTCATGATTTTGCCTTTAAATTATGTATATAAAGTGAAATGTACTGATATAAATATAGAAATGACCTATAGAGATTTCTTTTTCCCCAGCATTTAACCTTTTAAAGACCTCTTTGTTCTCAAAACTACCCTTGTCATAAACAGATACTAGAACTTTTCTAAACTAGAGCTGTATTAGCATATTGAATGCACAAGTTATAATAGATATTATGATAGGTTTTTAATAAAAAGATATTGTACTATCCATTGATACTTTGGCTGGAAAGAAGTATGCTATTAAGAATTTGACCAAAAACCATAATTGAGTACAAGCTCAGAAGCATTAACATTAATATATTTCTGTGCAAAGAAGATAAAAATAAAATGTATCCAGTGATTTTGGCCTGCATTGTTTTTCTAGTAAAGGACTAGTCTGAGATAACCAAAATCTCGCCTTTTGTAAATGTTCTATACATGTTTGACAGGTATCTTTAGTTTAGTGGTACAGTCTGTAGCTATGAAGGGGAATATTTCTCTATTAAGCTTAATTGACCAGTTCAAACCCAAACTTATAAATTTGTTAATTAGTATACAAATTCATGATTATTCTCTACCTGTGATTTCTTCAGCATAACCTCAGGACAGGTACCAGGAACCTATGGCAAACAACCTCATGCTGCTCTAACTAACAGAAAGTACTGAAGAACATCCTTAGTTAGAAGCTGCAGTTACCCAGTCTTCAAAAGTCATTATGTGAGCCCAGAAGAGAAAGAAAAGCAAATCCTAAGACCATGGTGTTCTAGTTTGCTAGCTGCTGGAATGCAATATACCAGAAACAGAATGGCTTTTAAAAAGGGGAATTTAATAAGTTGCTAGTTTATAGTTCTAAGGCCGAGAAAATGTCTCAATTAAAACAAGTCTATAGAAATGTCCAATCTAAGGCATCTAGGGAAAGATACTTTGGTTCAAGAAGGCCAATGAAGTTCAGGGTTTCTCTCTCAAGTGGAAGGGCACATGGTAAACACATTCAGGGTTCTTCTGTCTTCTGGAAGGGCATATGGTGAACACAGCGTCATCTGCTAGCTTCTTCTCCTGGCTTCCTGTTTCATGAAGCTCCCTGGGAGGCATTTTTCTTCTTCATCTCCAAAGGTCGCTGACTGGTGAACCCTGCTTCTCGTGGCTATGTCGTTCTACTCTGCTCTTTCTCTGAATCGCCTTCATTCTCCAAAATGTTTCTTCTTTTATAGGACTCCAGAAACTTATCAATACCCACCCAAATGGGTCGCCTAATCCAGCTTAACAACCACTCTTGATTAAATCACATCTCCAGGCAGATCTGATTACAGTTTCAAACATACAGTATTGAATGGGGATTATTCTGCCTTTATGAAATGGGATTTTGATTAAAACATGGCTTTTCTAGGGTCCATACATCCTTTCAAACCAGCACACATGGTGTGCAAAAGCAGGAAGGCATAATTTCTTTTGCGTTTCTGAGCAGCTGCTCTCCTAAGTTTATCCTGTTTTTACAGCCTTTTCTCTTTCTTAACTGTTAAATTCACAGTTAGGTTTACAGCACCAAAATTTTAATAACCCATGCTTGCTAAGTAGCACCCATAAATGTTACCCATATTTTTCATCAAACATTAGTTTATCTCTGCATCTGTACTTGGGATACCAATATAGTGTATTACTTAAAAATTGATTTCTGAAGCACCTAGATTCCAATACCAGCTTATCCATTTAATAGTTTTATGATCATAAGAGCAATTTACTTACGTCTCTCAGCCTCTGCCTCTTCATTTACAAAATTGTTGGAGGAATTTAGTAAGATGGTGTATAATAAAGTGCTTTGCATTGTACTTGGCATATGCTACCCATTTAATAAGCAGAAGCTACTAAAATCATTACTGTGTATTTGGAGTCCCTTGTTTGATATGGAGAAGAGTCATTTATGGTATGCATAACCCATGTTAAAGTAATAGACTTGGCATTCTCATTTATTAGCAATTTTTAAATTCTAATTCTCAGCCTAGCCAAAGGTACAATAAAATGAGCATAAAAATATGCTAGTGGGCATGTAAATTGCATAATACAACTTTTTGGTAGAGCAATTTGGCGCAGTGTATGTCACTATCAATATATAAGCTCCTTTCTAGTATATAGAGTATATAAGCTCCTTTCTAGTAATCTCCTCTAAAGAAAAAATCGGAGATTTAGACCAAGTTATATAACTATTAGCATTTGTTGATGGTGAGTGGAGATTAGGGATGGGAAAGCCTCTAAATGTCCAGCATCAGAGAATGGTTGAATAAAATATAGAATTGTCACACAATTCACACTTGGCAGCTATTGAGAAATATTCAATTATATGGGAGAGTGCTCATATTATACAATAAATATGAACTACTGAAATTTTGTACACTATGAAATATGTCCTCTATCTTACCTTGTTTCTCCAGAAACAAGACTGGAAAATATACATCAAAATATTAATAGTGTTTCTCTCTGGAGAGTTAGATGTCAGATTTTTGTTTGTTTTTTGTACACCTCAGTGTTTTCCAAATTGTATTTAATAAGTAAGTTACTTGGCATACCTTGTGTGAAGCAACAGAGTGGGTATCTGTTATTTATTAGTAACTTTATTGAAAAAGCTTTGAAAAACTGAAAACTGCTTTTTCAGATCCAGCTTGTCTCCTAAACTGAAGCAAAAAGATTAGTTTGGGCTATGAAGTGCTAAAATCTTCATGGAGTGTGAGTCACTGAAGGAGATATTGAGCAGATTCTGGATATTCATGAGTACGTTGGTTTTAGTAGCAGATTAATATGAATTCAAAGAAGGAGAGCTGATGTTTAATATGAAGGAGCAAAAGCTTCTTACAAATACAAGCTAGAGTGAAATTTAATTAGACTTGCAAAGAAGTTGGGTAAACAGGGGCTTGGGCCATTTAAATTTTATTTATTTTTGCAAAATATTTGAGACAGCCAGAAGGAAACTGCTGTGCATTTCCAATGGAAATTCATGGTTGAGTGAATATTTTGTGACTATAGAAAAATACTTGAGTATGTGGCTTTTTCAGGTAACTTATATTTTAAGTAATTTTAAAATACCAAGAATCATAGCAAAATTATAATTCTTGTAAATTTTTTTCCTAATTAGGATCCGGTTTATGGAAAAGGAAAACTTGGAGAAATCCAAGGACTTATACTGGGAATGTTGGATACCTTTAACTATGAACAAGTAAGCTACTTACTATCTCTAAGCCTGTCCTGAAATAGAAAGAAGCTATTTCTCTTTACTTTGTACCTATACTCTGTCTGTTAAAATAACCATTTATTTAGTGGAAGTTTGGTAAATTGAAGTGTGCTCTTTGTTTTTAATTTTTAAATTTCTCTTGCCCTTTTATACATACATGCATATATACATGTCCAATTCACAATCATTTTGCTTTTTGATTTATTGGCAATGAGACAAATTTTTTTTTTTCCGAATGAAAAGTATGAGAAATTTTTCTGGCAAGATAATTGAATGCAAGGATATAACCCATGAAAAGGAAACATCAGAACAAGAATGAAAATTACAAAATAAAGTTACATGAGTTCTCTTTTAAACATTCTGAAGTAGGTTATTGCCACTATCCAAAACTGAATGTTCTAGTTTGCTAGCTGCCAGAATGCAATATACCAGAAACAGAATGGCTTTTAAAAAGAGAAATTTAATAAATTGCTAGTTTACAGTTCTAAGGCAGAGAAAATGTCCCAGTTAAAACAAGTCTATAGAAATGTCCAATCTAAGGCATCCAGAGAAAGATACCTTGGTTCAAGAAGGCCAATGAAGTTCAGGGTTTCTCTCTCATCTGCAAGGGCATATGGTGAACATGGCATCATCTACTAGCTTCTTATCCTGGCTTCCTGTTTCACGAAGCTCCCCGGGAGTCATTTTCCTTCTTCATCTCCAAAGGTCACTGGTTGGTGGACTCTGCTTCTCGTGGTTGCATTGTTCTGCAATGAATTCCCTCAGAATTTCTTGTTCTCCAAAATGTTTCTTCTTTTATAGGACTCCAGAAACTAATCAAGACCCACCCAAGTGAGTGGAAACACGTCTCCCCTAATCGAGCTTAACAACCACTCTTTATTGGCTTACATCTCCAGGGAGATGATTTAATTACATACAGTATTAAATAGGGATTATTCTGCATTTACGAAATGGGATTTAGATTAAAACTTGGCTTTTCTAGGGGACATACATCCTTTGAAACCAGCACACTGAGCATTAGTCCTCCCTTAGCTCACAATTGCCTATAGCTTTAATTCTCGGTAAGAGCCAACTTAGTATTCAAATTTTTTCTTAGTGTACTTCAAAGTGACTTATGAAACCATCTAGGAAAAACGCCATTTAGGCATGTTAAGTAGGATGTCTGCTTTTTTTAAGAATTTGAGAGAAGAAAGTGAAAATCTTGGGTGACAAGAGCTTTTCTTAGAAGGCTATAAGAACTGCACTTTTTTTTTAAATCAAACCAAAACAACATACAAACATGAACATTCTTAGCATACAAACATCCTGTGCATGGTATACAATCAGTGGCTCACAATATCATCACACAGTAGTATATTCATCACAATGATCATTTTTTAGAACATTTGTATCACTCCAGAAAAAGAAATAAAAAGAAAAAACTTATGCATACCAAAACCCTTACCCCTCCCTCTCATTGACCACTAGTATCTCCATCTGCTCAATACATTTTAACCTTGGAAGAACTGCACTTTTGCTGGAGCATAGCACGGTGACGCTTGTTAACCCTTCAGGCACAGACTGCAGGTTAGCAGAAGCAAAGTTGAATGCAAAGCAGGAAATCTTTACCAGCTTTGGAGCAATGGAAGAAGATAAAAGGTGATTAGAAAGAATTAGAAGAACAAGACAATTAAAACAATTTAAAAAGACTGGGCTGTATAACCAAGGAGAGTGGGCAGTGCCTAGCTAGCTCTGTCTTTCCCTTTAGGACTTACAGAAAGGAGCTCAAATGCGTATCCAAATGATATATATGAATCTTAAGAATTAGGTATAAATCCCTAATAAGCACATAGAGCCCTTAAAGTGACTTACTGTGATAGCTGTGAACATGTCTCTGTGATTTAATGGCAGACGTCACAGTCTTGAGTAGATTCAAATGACTTGTAGGTGCTGATCAGGAGGATGTGACCTCTCTGCCCAAGGGAGATGAAGACTGAGTAATGGCCACTAGCTCTCCCAGTGTAAAAGTTATTTGAAATATTGCCATGAATACAGTTTCAATAAAAATCAGGAATTCAGACTTAGCTACACACCTTGTTATACTTCTTGCCATTCAGAAAGAAATTATTATACAAATGTAATAAATAGACTTGGGTTTATTCAGGGTTTTGAATGCCATCAGTACTGAATTAAACCACAAAATGTCAGAGCACACATTTCTCAGTGGAAACTAGTAACAAAATTTCATAATTATTTTGAGAATCTTAATGTATATACTTATCATTACTCTGCACTTTAGGATTAACTGCTTAAGTCTTTTTTAAAATGTGTTTGTTTCATCAGTGTTATCCCTTTACAGTATATTTCAATTTCAAATGTTTGTAGCTGAAAATTATGCAAGTGCTATTTCCTGTTCATCACCCCTGTCTCTTTCACTTTATAAACCATTTTGTTTGTTTTTGTTTTGGTCTTTTCATAGACCCTACTGGAAACAACTACTAGCCTTCTAAACCAAGATCTCCATTGGTCACTGTGTAATCTGAGAGCTTCAGTCACTAAAGGATTGAATCCCAAGCAAGATTACTGCTCTATATGTTTGCAGCAGTACAAGAGACGCCAAGAAATGGCTGATGAAATTATCGTCTTTAGGTAAGAGAGGGAAGAAACTGTTACATGGATGGTATATGTTCATGTATGATTATTACCAGGCAAGAATACATACAGACACACTGTCCCAGTAGTGGATTAATTCAGTCATTCATTCCAGCAGTGAACCAGACAGGCAAAGTGTCTGCCCTCATAGATTTTACATTCTGGGAGGGTGTGGAGAGGAGTGGAGAGTAGAGGGGTCGGGCAGTAAATAAACACAGAGTAAAAAGAACTATGAAAAAAAATTAAACATGGATAAGGAGATGGAAGGATGAAGAGTTCAGGGTGACAGTGTATTTTAAGACTGTGTAATGAAGAAAGGCATCTCTAAGGAAGTGACAGTTGAGCAGAATGAGAGAGATAGGAGTGGAGGTGCTGAGAAGTGTTTAGATTCAGCATGTATTTTAAGGATAGAGCTAACTTGCTGGTATGGAGTAGATGTGGAGTTGAGCAAAAAATGAAGTTTGGGTTCTGAGGAAGAATAGGTGTGAGGGACTGGAAAAATCAAGAGTTTTCTCAAAAGATGTTAGGTTTGAGATGTCTGTTAGACATCCAAGTGGGAATGACAAGTAGACAGATATTATAGTCTGAAACCTGAAAACTTGTGGAGGTTGGAAACATAAATTTAGAAATCTTCAGTTTATAATGATAATTTAAAGCATGATACAAAAAGAAGAGTCTAGTACAGAAGTGGAGGGGTTAGTCCAGAAGCAAAAACAATTCATCCAGAATATTGGGTAGAGGCAATATAATATGGACTCTGAGCCAAACTTCTTGAGTTTGAACTCTATGTGGCTTGCCAGTTGTGAGACTTTGAACAAGTCAATATAATCTCTTTAAATCTTAGCTTCCTCATCTGTAAATTAGGATTATAATATTACCTATCTCCTAGGGTTTTATAAAGATCAAATAACATAATTTACGTAAGGTACTTATAACAATGCTTGGTGTTTAGTAAGCACTATGTTAGCTACTATTGTAGTTACTGGAATTGGTCAATTTGGTGGTGAGAAGGAAAAGTAATTCTCATCAGACATTGCTTCAACATTTCTTCTGCCCTCACAAATCTTAAATTCTTGTTGTAGGGGCCAATATTGACCAAACACACACAAAGTATGCCAGAGATAACTACTGTGGAAAATGTAAAACATATTAAGGGGAAATGGAGTGTTGGGGAGTGCCGTTGTATACAGACTGGTCTATATACAACCACTGTTAATGTGACTTACGAACTGACTATTTAAAAATTCATCTAAAAGAAAAATAACTGGTAATTACTGTGAAGTAAAACCAAAAAAAAATGGTATAGAGGAAAGAAAATGTTGGGAGCTACTCACCCTATGCAACTGTTAGTGCATTACAACCTACTAGAAATCCTTATTGCTTATAAATATGCCCTAAGGTAATCTATGTGTTAGGCTAAGCACCCCACACACACATGAAGTAACCGACCCTTAGCAAACATTCTAAGAAACTCCACGCACCCACCCATAACTTCCAGGAAGCCCCTTGCAAAACCAGACCTGGCCAGCTCACAAGACAGTTTCATGATTGTCCCTGCATCCACCCTGCTCATTCAGCAGTTTCTTGATTGTCCTGGCATCCACCCTCAGGAGTTGCATTCCTGTGATAGCTCCCCTTATCCAACCACCACCTTCCGCCAGTTACCCGGCAGCTACTAGCTTGCCATAGCTCCAGGCTCAGCTTGCCAATTTCTCACTCTCAAGCTCAACAATGAAAATCCACCTCCCTTTCCCTACCCCCTGCCCCACCCCTAGCCATCTTATACAAGCTTGTACCCCTTCCCCTCCTCAGGGCTGTGGCTCTCTTAAGCATCAGCCGGCCTGTGCATAGCCTCACAATAAAGCTCCCCTAAGTCTTGGTCTCCTCTCCTCCTTCCAGGTCAGGAAACCTATCACTATGTTTATTGATTTTATGATAATGTGCCAGTCGTACAAATTGGTTATTTACGTTTTACAGCTGTGGCCATTTGTACCACTCATTTTGCCTGCAAAACAAAGAGTGCACCATAGAAATAGAGGACCAAACAAGATGGACTTGCTACAAATGCAACTCAAGTAACAAAGCAGGAAAGCTAAGTGAAAATTCATCTGAAATTAAAAAGGGAAGGATAACCTCATCACAGGTAAGACTTGTTCTTTTGGCAAGATGGAGATGGTTGTTTCTTTCCGAATGTCTTTTAGTCCTGGCCTCATTTTCTTTAGGTCCTAAAAGCCTCACATTTGCTTCATGGTATTCCAGTGCTCAGCATCTTCTTTTCAGTCTTATTTTTAGTGTTTAATGAGCCTCTCCCCTGGGACTTGAGAACAACTGCTGAAATTCCATGCCCTTGAGAAACATAAGATGTAGTTGAACAAAGAAGATGCACACACATGAGCTTGCTTGAGAACCTTTGACAAAACAACCAGTCAGCATGTGCAAAATGCTGCAGTACTCAAGAGCGCCTGTATGCTAAAGAGGGCTGATGAGGACACAGTATATACACATATGCCCTGTGCTTTTTTTCTCAGCTGGGGAATTTCTTCAGAGTTAACTCGATGCAATAGTGTTCATTTGAGAAAGTTTTACATTGCCTTTGGAGTCAGACTAGATGCAATTTTTGTCCATTTTATAGCTTTTTTCTTTTTTTTTAAGGAGGTTGTGGAAGAGAGTTTGAACTCTACTACTTAGTAGCTTTTTGAAAAGCAGAATTTGACAACACAGGGACTCAATGTGGAAATGAAGTCGTTTCCAGGGCTGTATCTTGATAATTGGCTGTGCTCTTCTATTTTTCCTTTTCAGAAGTGAGAAGTGGCATCACATTTGCTGCTTCCTGCTCCTTCCTCTTTGCCACTCTATCCTAGACTCAGCCTTCTCATTACGTAGTGAAAAGCTGGACCTGTTAATTTTGCCTTTTTGTTTCACAAACTTTCAGTATTGTGTATCAGAAGCAGAGCCGGGGGCATGGGGATGGGAAACATGGCCTGGCCTCTCTCCCAGATAATTCAGTATTTTTACATTCCACTGTAGGTGTTCGTTTATATATTGAACCATATGCCAGGCACTTTGCCAGGTGCTAGAGATACAATGCTAAACAAGGCAGAGACAGTCTCATATTGTAGAATTTACAGTCAATGAAATTATAAACAGACATTGAATAAATACTTGCAGATGAACTTTGCTGTAAGAGCAGGTAACAGGTAGAACTAAACTAGACATAGGGGATCCTGGAAGGCTTCCTGGAAGTGCCATGTTAACTGCTTTAGATGGAAAAAGGAGCAAGCTAGGCAAGTTTAGATGCAAAGGTGGGCAGGAAGAGGAGGTTTCCAGGCAGCGGGAACAGTATTAGAACAAACATAGCATCTCTGCTATGAAACAGAAAGGAACATGAAACTAGAAGTTGAGCACGATTGGCTCTAGAGGGTGAAAAGGAAAGTGATATGAAATGAGATTAGCAAGATAGGTAGGGACCATATTAATTAATTTCATGTTTGTGCTAAACAGGGAAGACATTGAAGATTTTTACGGAAGGAAACATGATCTGATCAGAATAATATTTTTTTCCAATAGTATTTTTAAAAGAACTCTCTGGCTACAATATGTAAAATGAATTGTGAGAAAGCAAGAGTGGATATAGGGACACAGGAAACTGACTATTGAAGTAATTTAGAGGAGGTAAGTTATAATTTCGACTAAGATAGCGGAAGTAAGGATAGAGAATATGACTATAGTTAAGAAGTGTTTCAGAGGTAGAACTTGGGGTAGAAGATGTAGAAGGCATAACTTGGTGAGAGATAAATTCACTGGAAGGGAGTGAATTTATTTTACTGACACTGGAAGTGTCAGTAAAACCCAGATTTTTTACTTGAACGACTGAATGTATGGTGGTAGCATTTTTTGAGATAGAGAACAATAAACAAGAAACAGCAGATCTGGAAGTAAAATAATGAGTTCATTTTTGAAGTTTGAGATGTCTGCAAGGCATGCGGGTAAAAACATGTACAGTTGGTTCCATATTGAAAGTCTTATTAACTAGTCCCAAAACACTGCCTTGTTTGAAAAGAAAGACCAGCCCTGTGATTTCCAGAGTCTTTCCAAGCTTAACCCAAATGCATATAGGGAAACCTTTATTTATGTTGATACCTATAGTATTAAATCTTGCTGCTCTCTTCTTTGTTTCCTTTCTCAGTTATATCCCATTTCTACCCAACTTGTGATTACATGTATATTATTCCCTGAATATTGTCAATTAGATTTTTTTTCTTTCTTCTACATAGTCTAGAAGAACTATAGAGATGCTAAAATAAACTTATTTTTTTTATTATATGAAATAATAAACATGCAGTAAAATTCTCCAAAATTCTGTGAATTTTTACTACCACATCCATAGTCAAGAAATAGAGAAGTTTTGTCCTCCCCCCCAAAAAAATTCGCCTATGTCCCTTTGTAGTCATCCTACTCCCATCAACCCCTAGAAACCACTAATCCATTTTGTGTTAATCTTTATATAGGTGCAAGGTATAGGTGGAGATTCTTTTTTTTTTTTTTTGGCATATGGATATTCATTGAATTGCCTTTGCACCTTTGTAAAATTTCAGTTATCAGTGTATGTGTGGATCTATTTCTAAATTTTCTGTTCTATTCCATTGATCTATGTATTTATCTTTTCTCTAATGCCTCACTATCTTAACACTGTGCTTTAGAGTAAATCTAGATATCAGGTTGTGTGAGTCTTCCAACTTTGTCATTCTTTCTAAAATTGTTTGGCTATTCTATTTCCTTTGGCTTTTCATATAAATTTTAAAATCAGCTTGTTGATTTCTCTAAAAAATCCTGGTGGGATTTTGATGGGGTTTGTGTTTACCGTGTGGATCAGTTTGGGGAGGTTGACATCTTAACAAAATTGAGTCTTCCAACATCAAACATAATGTATTTCTGGATTTATTTATATCTTCTTTGATTTATTTCATTAGTTTCATAGTTTTCAGCATACAGATCTTGCACATATTTTATAAGATTTCAAAGTATTTAATATTTTTGTGCTATTGTAAATTTTAATTTCCAATTGTTCATTGCTAGTATATAGAAATACAGTTGATTTTCCTATATTGACCTTGTGTCCAGGGACCTTACTAAGCTTACTTTTTTACACATTCTTTGGAACTTTCTATATAGAAAACCATGTCATCTGAAAATAGAGACCATTTTATCTTTTCCTTTTGAATCTTGTGCCTTTTAATTTTCTTTTTTGCCTTACTGCACTCACCTCTAATACAGTGTTTAATATGAATGGTAAGAGTGGACATTCTTGCCTTATTCCTGATCTTAAGGGGAAAGTGTTAGTTTTTTATGGTTAAGTATAATGTTAGCTGAAGGCTTTTTATATGTGACTTTTATCATCATGAGGAAGTTCACTTTTTTATTCCGTGTTCTGGTAAGGATTTTTCGTGAATGAAAGCTATTTGCACTATAGTAGTTACCAGAAGTTTTCCCTCATCCCACATCCCTGCACTAGTGAAGAAAGACAGTTTCATTGACTTTCCTTCTACCTCCTCTCAGAGCATCTAAAAAGGAGAAGTCATTTAAAAGTTGCATCTAAAGGCCAAATGCAGCTTTGTTTCTGAGGATATCCCATTCTGTAGAACAGGGGAGATGACCCAACCTTTCTGTTGTTTAGGAAACACCAATAAGATTACTAGTCAAAATCCTTTCGCACAGCACTGCTTGTTGCTTCCTGATAATGTTATTCAAGCTAGAATGAGAACTATTTTTATTTTTCTTAAATTTTCCTCTTGCTCTCTTTGTCCCTTGGTTTTCTTGCTTACAATATTGTAAAGAGATCTAGTGAGTTGGTAACATAAGAAGGAAAGAAAAAATGGCATTGCTTTCAGTATTTTCACATGATTTATATAATTTTAATCTTCACAACTACTTTATGAGTGTAATCAATCCTTATTTTACTCCTCTAGGAACTTTACTTCAGTGAGGGGGAGCCAGTATTTGAAGTTTATAGGACCATCATCCCTCCCAATTTCCCTGCCCCCAGCCTGATAGCTTTTTATCATTCTGGCTTCACTGAAACCTGGTAACACTGATTTTTTTTCTTTAACACTGATTTTTAAAAGGCATCCATTCCACATTGATTGTGCTAATCAAGTTTTCTTGCCATTTTGTAAGCCATTCACATATTTAATTATAAGAAATTTTTAAGTAAAAATATTCTATATACTGTGATGATTCATATTAAACTAGTTTATGAAAGCTCTACTTTGCTTTCTTAATTTCCTTTCAAAACATGTCAGCCCTCCTTATTAAGATCCTACCCAGAGCATCTGAGCCAGTGAGTGAAGGGGAACACAGGTGAGGGCCCAAGTGACTCAGAAATCAACTTGAGATTCCAGTCATCTTCCATCTGTTGCATTTGGAGCTCCTCACTGTCTTTGTAACCTGATCCATCCATCAAAAACTTTTTGCTTCATCCTTTTCCAAGACTTATGATAGGTATTTTACTTCTTCAGTTTCTTACTTCAACTCAACAGGATACAAAAGTTGCCCTTAAAACTGTACTTTTAGAAGGAATAAAGTCTCTTCTTGCTACTCCTATCTTCTGTTTTCAAAAAATGGTCAATATATACAACCAATAATTCTGGCCCATAAGCTGCCTGTCAACAGGTACGCACAGATAGTATTCCTCAGAAAGGCAGATTTCCTCTAGAATACGTACTTTTATTCTTCACGCCGGGTGAAATGACCCAATTTCTCTTCTTTTCTTACCTCTGCGCCCACTCAGAATAAAGCAACTCAGTCTGAGACCTTTCGGTCAGCAGAATAGACCTTTAAAGTTTGATCTGATTCTCTGCTTTTCCTTACCCTACATATAACCCAAATAAATACTTTGGAGAAACAAATTTCAAATAAAGTACTCATCATTCTATTACTTTTTCTCAACAATTGTGATTCACATGTATTGCCATAATTAATTGAAATTTCACTTTGATGTTCCTTTAAATTCATATAGCAAATAATCCTCTTCATTGTTACTAGCTAGCATTAAAGATATTAACTTGCTATTAATTTTTAAAATAATAATTGTTGGTGAACTGTTAACTTACTATAAATTCAAAGAAAAACAATTAAGGATTTAATGGATTTCAGTTCAAAATATTCTTATATTATTAACAGGGTTTGTGTGCTTGAGAGCTGGTAATAAGCTAGCACATCATTATGTACCAGAAGCATTCACATTATTATTCCTTTAAAAACTTTGAAAAGCAAGAACATTTAGCCACTTGTTAGGAAGTGTTATAATGCAATACTCAGTATCTTTTCAGATTTGGATATATCAGCCCTTATTGGTAGAAAGCCAGAAATATTAATTAAATATCAGGTTTTTTGTTTTATTTTTTCAGTAAGAGGTAAATATCAAAGGAAGAAAGGAACTGGGAATAAACATATAGCTTTCCACTTATCCTTTAATAATCATAAAAGGAGATAAACTAAGGGAAATAAGCTGTTTTTATTCTAGTATTTAGAATTTTATCCCTTAATTTCTAGAGTTACCTAAAAAAATGTTTTGTCTTTTGGGGAAGATAAATAATATCAGAGAGAACTATTTACAACTTCCAAGTAATTATTCATTAGATTACATTTATTTATCTCACTAGTTATAATTCTCTATTAACAATTGTACACTGATTATTTATTTTGAGTTCTGATGGTGTATTAGAGGTTTGCTTTACATGGTGATTAATGAACTAGGAACACTGGTATTATTCCCTTATTTCATTTGTCCGTTTTTAAAGACAATTAGCTTCCCCATTATGAACATATCAAATTTAAATGGAATACTAAAAAACGAGATCAGTGCTTTTAGACTCACAATGTATAAACATGTAATTTATGACAAGAAATGCATTAAAGGTGGGGGAATGGAGGGGTTTAGGAACATAATTTGTATATACTATTAAAGTTAAATTGGCATCAAAGCAAATGAGATTGTTACAGATTTAGGATGTAAATGTAAACCCCATAGGTACTCCAAAGAAAATATGCAGGCTCATGGAGACAGAGATTGGAGTGCAGATTGAGGGTGAAGGGCAGGGGCAGTGGTGAGTTGGTATATGGTGGGTGTGGTGTTTGGGGAGATGGGAGGGTTTGGTGTTGGAAGGTGGTGAGGGTACAACTATCTTGTGAATGTGATTAATTCCATTGAATGGAATACATGGAATTGGTCAAGATGGGAGAAATATGTGGATATGTTCCCACAATTAAAAAAAGAAAGAGCAGCTATAATGATTAGGTTTATGTGTCAGCTTGGCCAGGTAATGGTGCCCAGTTGTCTGATCAAGCAAGCACTGGCCTAACCGTTATTGTGAGGGCATTTTGTGGACTTAAATGATCAGTAAGTTGATTGCATCTATGACTGATTACATCTTCAATCACCTAAGGAGAGTGTCTCTAGTAATGAGACATTTAATCCAATCAGTTGACGACTTTAAAAGGAGAAGTGATGACTTCAGCCAGCCAGCCTCTTCTGGGGAATTCATCATAAACTTTCATCAGAGTTGCCAACTTTCAGCCTGCCCTATGGATTTGGGGCTCATGCATCCCCACAGTTGCATGAGACACTTTTATAAAATCTTATATTTACAGATATTTCCTATTGATTCTTTTTCCCTAGAGAACCCTGACTTAATACAAGGGGCAACTAGGGAAAACAGTATTCACTGAAATACATGAACCTGGATGGGACCTGACAAGGGAGGAGAGGAGGCTCTTGAGGACGTTGCTGGCATGTGTGGTAAGGGTGGGGTATAGACTGTAGGCTTTATTTCTATCAGTGTTAACTAAATGAAAATCAGTGGCCGTAACCTAATGACTAAACGGGCCATGGCAAGGAATGAGGTTGAAAGGTAGGTCAGGCAAGATCCTGCATAGCATTACAGACCCCAGAAAGGAGTTTGATTTTTATTCTTAAAGTAATAGGAAACATTAAATTATTTAAAACAATGGGAACAATATGACTCAGTGATTGTGACTGTGGAAAATGGGTAGACAGCCACATCTGCATTTCTAGCCCAATCTTCACCACTTTTCCAGAGCGGTATGTCAGACTCATAAAGTTCTTTACATTGGTGGACTTTCCTTTAATCCAGAAAAACCTCCTATGTCCCAGAAGCACTTTGATAAGAATGTGAGGAAACAGACACTCTTATGTGCTGCTAATGGAAATGCACATTTGTAAAAGTCCGCAATCCCTTATCTAAAACCATTTTGTGAGATATGTTTCAGAAATCAGAATTTTTTTTTTTTTTAGAAAGGTATAATACAAGGATTTCTACTTCTGCACAAGAAGTCTTGTGGGGTAAGTAGGCAGAATATGTAAACCAGTGGTTCTCAAGACATTGGTTATCAGGCAGTAAACAAAAGTGATCCCTGAGAGATAAGAAAGAATTTATGTGAACCCTGTGATTGTCCCAAAATACTTCCTGGAACCAAGTTTCCAAGCCATGGCACAAGGAGGAGGAACCCAGGCAGAGCTCATCAATCTCTCTGAGCCAAGGAGACAGAGTTCAGAGTTCAGGAAGCCAAGGTGGTTAGAGTTTGCAGGACAGAGTAGTAGAGAAGTTTAAGAGCAAATTCCAAAACGATCCAACTCTTTCCAAGTATTTTAACTATATCCCTGAATAAAGACCAAGAATATATTGAAGATTACAAAAATACCCAATACCCAACAAAGTGAAATTCACAATGTCTGGCATTGAATAAAAAACTAGCAGATGAACAAGAACGCATACGCAAAATAATGAATCATAACAAGAAGATGGATCAAACTCAAATGCATCAAACTGACCAAGAAATGACACAGATGATAGAATGAGTAGACAGGGCCATTAAATCAATAGTTATAATTATATTTCATATGTTTAAGAAGCTAGAGAAGGGATTGAACATTTTAAATAGAGATGTGGAAATTATAAACACCCAGTAGAACATCTAAAGATTAAAACTGCAGTATCTGCAATTAAAAATATGCTGGATGAGATTAACAGCAGAACGGACATCACAGAAGAAAAGATTAGTGAACTTGAATATTAGCAATAGAAACTATCCAAAAGAAAATGCTGAGAGAAAGAAGACTGAGAAGAAAATGAATAGTGCGTGAATGAACTCTGAAACATGTCATGTAGCCAAATGTATGTGGTTGTACATAATACAGAGTTTAATTTCCAATTATGACAAGATTGTATTGAATTAACTGTTCTGTCAATAACTGTGCTGGTTTGAAATTGTTACATACCCCATAAAAGCCATGTTTTAATCCTGATTCAATCCCATGGAGACAACTTTTTTTTTTTTATTGTCAAACCTTAACAACAAACATACAAACGTTCCATACCTGGAGTACAATCAGTGGCTCACAGTATCATCCATAGTTTTATATTCATCACCATGATAATTTTTTTTTAATATTTGCATCACTCCAGCAAAAGAAACACACAAGAAAAAATAAAAAACTCATATATACCACACTTCCCACCCCTCCCTCTCATTGAACACCAGTATTTCACTCCACTCAATTTATTTTAACCTTGTACCCCCATTATCCATTCATTTTTATCCATATTTTTTACTCATCTGTCCGTACCCTAGATAAAAGGAACATCAGACACAACGTTTTCAAGATCACACAGCCATATTGTAAAACCTATATCGTACAATCATCTTCAAGAAACATGGCTACTGATAGGGAAGTATTTGCAGAGTCCCCTAGGGGGAATGGGGAATGTTCTAGTTTGCTAACTGCCGGAATGCAATATACCAGAGACGGGATGGCTTTAAAAAAGGGGAATTTAATAAGTTGCTAGTTTACAGTTCTAAGGCCGAGAAAATGTCCCAATTAAAACAAGTCTATAGAAATGTTCAATCAAACGCATCCATCCAGGGAAAGATACCTTGGTTCAGGAAGGCCGATGAAGTTCAAGGTTTCTCTCTCAAGTGAGAAGCACATGGCAAACACAGTCAGGGCTTCTCTGTCATCTGGAAGGGCACATGGCAAACACAGCATTATCTGCTAGCTACTTCTCCTGGCTTCCTGTTTCTTGAAGCTCCCCAGGAGACATTTTCCTTCTTCATCTCCAAAGCGCTGACTGATGGACTCTCTGCTTCGTGGTGCTGCAGCAGCATTCTCTGCTCTCTCTGAATCTCCATTCTCCAAAATGTTTCTTCTCTTATGGGACTCCAATAAACCAATCAAGACCCACCCAAATGGGTGGAGACATGTCGTCACCTAATCCAGTTTAACAACCACGCTTGACTAAATCACATCATCTAGGGAGATGATCTGATTACAGTTTCAAACATACAGTATTGATTATTCTACCGTTATGAAATGGGATTTTGATTAAAACATGGCTTTTCTAGGGGGCATACATCCTTTCAAACCAGCACAGTGAGAAAGGGGGAAAATTCAGCTTTCCCAAATGAAGAATTCTTGATATTCTCACAGGCAGTGGGGACAGACAAAGCAATAGGCCAAGCCTCCAATCTTGGGGTTTGTTCATATGAAACTTAACCCTGCAAAGGATAGGCTAAGCCTACTTAAAATTAGGCCTAAGAGTCACCCGCAAAAGAACCTCTTCTGTTGCTCAGATGTGGCCTCTCTCTCGCTCTTGGCTGACACAGCAAGTAAACTCACTGCCCTCCCCCTCTCTACATGGGAAATGACTCCCAGAGGTGTGGACCTTCCTGGCAATGTGGAACAGAAATCCTAGAATTAGCTGGAACTCAGCAATAGGGATTGAGAAAATCTTCTTGGCCAAAAGGAGGAAGAACAAAATGAGACAAAATAAAGTGTCAGTGGCTGAGAGATTCCAAACAGAGTCGAGAGGTTATCCTGGAGGTTATTCTTACGCATTAAATATATATCACCTTGTTAGTCAAGTTGTAATGGAGAGGCTGGAGGGAACTGCCTGAAATGTGGAGCTGTGCTCTGGTGGCCATGTTTCTTAAAGATAATTGTATGATGATATGGCTGTCGCAGTGTGACTGTGTGGTTGTGAAAGCCTTGTGTCTGATGCTCCTTTTGTCTACCTTATCAATGGACAAGTAAAACATATGGATTAAAAATTATAAATAATAGAGGGAACAAATGTTAAATTTAGTAGATTGAAATGCTGGTGATCGGTGAAGGGGAGGGGTAAGGGGTATGGTATGTATGAATTTTTTTCTGTCTTCTTTTTATTGCTTTTTCTGAACTGATGCAGATGTTCTAGGAAATGATCATTATGATGAATATACAGCTATGTGATGATAGTGTGAGTTATTGATTATATAACAAGAACGGAATGATTATATGATAAGAATGTGTTTATATGTGGTTATGTATCATAAATAAAAAATAAATAAAATAAAGGGGGGTGAGGGGTATGGTATGTATACATTTTTTTCTGTTGTCTTTTTATTTCTTTTTCTGAATTGATGCAAATATTCTAAGACGTGATCATCATGATGAATATGCAACTATGTGATGATATTGTGAATTACTGATTATGTATGTAGAACAGAATGATCATTTAAAAAAAAAGAAAGGTGGCTACTGGAAAACAGCTCTACAGTTTCAGGTATTTCCCTCTAGCCACTCTAATACACCATAAACTAAAAAGGGATTATCTATATAATACCTAAGAATAACCTTCAAGATAACCTCTTGACTCTATTTGAAATCTCTCAGCCATTGACACTTTATTTTGTCTCATTTCTCTCTTCCCCTTTTGGTCAAGAAGGTCTTCTCAATCCCTTGATGCCAAGTTTCGGCTCATCCCAGGATTCTGTCCCACATTGCCAGGGAGGTTTAAACCCCTAGGAGTCATGTCCCACATAGAGGGGGAGGGCAGTGAGTTCAATTGCCTTGTCGACTTAGAGAGAGAGAGAGAAGCCACATCTGAGCAACAAAAGAGGTTCTCTGGGGGTGACTCTTAGGCCTAATTTTAAGTAGGATTAGGTTGTCCTTTGCAGGGATAATTTTCAAGGCCCTCATTTTTATTCTGAGCTCCCTGTGTTTCAATTGTGTAAATGAGCTACCCAGACACGTTGAGTTAGATTATGTGCTACATGAATTACAGAAAATTTAGGTTCTGGACAAAATAAACCTTTCTTCCTTTGGTCTCAAAGAGTAGGTGAGGTTATAAAATATAGACAATGTCTTCCTTACCCCTGTGTTCTGAATGACCTTAATCCTGACTTGATCGCCTTCATTTTTATCTCCAAATACCAGGTGATACATATATAAAGCAGCCTCTAAAAATCCAGAAATAATAATTACCACTCTGGACAAAATGTGACTACTACAAGAGCTTACAATCTAGGCCCCGGTTTTCTTATAAGTATTTTCTAAGTGAGACCATACAATAATTACTCTTTTCTTTCTGGCTTATTTTGCCTCACCAGATGTCCTAAAGGTTCATGCACAATTTTGCATGCCTCACAACTTTGTTCCTTTTTGTAGCAGCAGAATATTCAATCATATATATACACTATCGTTTACGAATCTACCTCTCAGTCAGTGTATCCTTCAGCCACCTGCATTCATTAGGCGTCATGTATAATGTCCAAAGTCCACAGTCCATCCACACTCTCAATTTTAGATAATTTCATTGTTCCTAAGAGAAAGAAAACCAATAAACACACCCTTGCCAAATAGGAAATCTAAACCTCCTCTTACCTCTTGTCCCTCACCCCATTATTTACCTCTGCTGTTGCTGTGGTAGTGCTGATGGTTTCGTTTTGAACATAGCTCATAGGATACCATAGCAGTTTTCCCCCTGTACCTTGGACTTAAACACTCTTTATACAAGAATCATATCTTTGAAGTAATTCTTTTGAATAATTCTTTGACTTATTCATACTTCTAGTGTGAGTCAGTGGGACACGTAGGTCTGTACAGTCCCTTTCAATCTTGTTCATCTTCAATATGGTAAATTACTTCTAGATCCACTAGGGAATCACCTTCGCTTCTATCTATTCCCTTACATTGGAGTTCAACCTCATTAG
The DNA here is from genome assembly GCA_004026745.1 of Myrmecophaga tridactyla. Lineage (NCBI taxonomy): Eukaryota > Metazoa > Chordata > Mammalia > Pilosa > Myrmecophagidae > Myrmecophaga > Myrmecophaga tridactyla. The sequence goes on along the minus strand of PVIY010012362.1, from coordinate 34,250 downwards.
CTAACGGTTCACTCATCTCTAGCTTCTATGTATCTCTACGTCCCCTGTATTCTGTATTATCAGCCTCTGATTATATCTTTATGCTGGTTATAAAAGTGGAATCATACAGTCTCTATCCTTTTGTGTCTGGCTTATTTTGCTCAGCATTATGTCCTCAAGGCTTATCCATCTTGTCATGTGCTTCAGGATGTCATTTTGTCTTACTGCTACATAATATTACATTATGTATATACCACATTTTGTTGATCCACTTGTCTGTTGATGGGCATTTGGTTTGTTTCCATCTTTTGGTGGTTGTGAATAATGCTGCTATGAACATCAGTGTCCAAATGTCTGTTTGTGTCATTGCTTTCAGCTCTTCTGGATATATACCAAGTAGTGCTATTGCTGGTCATAGGGCCAACTCAATATTTAGTTTCCTAAGGAACCGCCAAACGTACTTAGGTCTTTGATCCAGTTTGAGTTAATTTTTGTGTAGGGTGTAACATAGGGGTCTTCTTTCATTCTCTTGGCTATTGATATGCACTTCTTCCATGCCCAATTATTGAAAAGACTATTTTGTTCCAGTTCAGAGAATCTAGGGGCCTGTCAAAAGTCAGTTGACCATAGATTTGGTGGTCTATTTCTGCAGTCTCAATTTGATTCCATTGGTCAATGCTTCTGTCTTTCTGCCAGTACCATGTTGTTTTCACCACTGTGGCTTTATAATAGGTTTTAAAGTCAGGGAATGTTAATCCTCCCACTTTGTTCTTCTTTTTTGGGATGCTTTTAGCTATTCGGGGTCTCTTTCCCTTCTAAGTGAATTTGGTAACTAGCTTTTCCAAGTCTTCAAAGTAGGCTGTTGTTATTTTAATTGCTTCTGCACTGAATCTGTAAATCAATTTGGGTAGAATTGACACCTTAAGTAAATTTAGCCTTCATGTCCATGAGCAGGGATTGTCTTTCCACCTATTTAGATCTCCTCAGATTTCTTTTAGCAATGTTATGTAGTTTTCTGTGTACAAGTCCTTTATGTCCCTAGTTATGTTCATTCCTAAGTATTTGATTCTTTTAGTTGCTATTGTGAATGGAGTTTTTTTCTTAACTGACTCCTCAGCTATGTCATTGCTTATATAGAGACATGTTACTGATTTTTGCATATTAATTTTATATCCCACCACCTTGCTGAATTTGTTTATTAGCTCAAGTAAATTTGCTGTAGATTTCTCAGGATTTTCCAAGTATAGGATCATATCATCAACAAATAATGAGAATTTTACTTCTTCCTTTCCAGTTTGGGTGCCTTTTATTTTCTTTGTCCTGTCTGATTGCTCTAGCCAAAACTTCTAGCACAATGTTGAATAGTAGTGGTGACAGTGGGCATCCTTGTCTCATTCCTGATCTTAGGGAGAATGCTTTCAGTCTCTCTCCATTAAGTACGATGCTGGCTATTATTTTTTTCATATATTCCCTTTATCATATCGAGATAGTTACCTTTGATTCCTATCTTTTGGAATGTTTTTATCAGAAAAGGATGCTGAATTTTTTCAAATGCTTTTTCAGAATCAATCAAGATGATCATCTTACTTTTCCCTTTCAATTTGTTAATGTGCTGTATTATATTAATTGATTTTCTTGTTTCAAACCATCCTTGCATTTCTGGTATAAACCCTACTTGGTCACAGTGTATAATTATTTTAACATGTTGTTAGATTCAATTTTCTAATATTCTAATGAAATTTTTGCACCTATGTTTATTAAGGAAATTGGCCTGTAGTTTTCCTTTCTTATAGCATCTTTACCCGGTTTTGGTATTTACATGATATTAGCTTCATAAAATGAAGTAGGTAGAATTCCTTTTTCCTCAATTTTTTTGGAAAAGTTTGAGCAGGATTGGTGTTAGTTTTTTGGGGAATGTTTGATGAAATTTCCCTGTGAAACTATATGGCCCTGGGCTTTTCTTTGTAGGAATATTTTTGATGACTGATTAAATCTCTTTACATGTGATTGGTTTGTTGAGATCTTCTATTTCTTCCTGAGGTCAGTGTAGTTTGTTTGTGTGTCTCCAGGAATTGGTCCATTTCATCCAAATGGACCATCATGTCTAGTTTGTCAGCATATAGTTGTTCGTAGTAGCCTCTTATGATTTCTTTTCTTTCCTCAGGGTCTGTGGTAATGCATCCCTTCTCATTTCTGATTTTGTTTATTTGCATTCTCTCTCTTTTTTTCTTTGTCAGTCTTGCTAGTGGCTGGTCAATTTTACTGATTTTCTCAAAGAACCAACTTTTGTTTTTTTTTTATTCTTTCTGTTGTCTTTTGGTTCTCCCATTCGTTTATCTCTGCTTTAATCTTTATTTCTGTTCTTCTATTTGCTTTGGTTTAGTTTGCTGTTCTTTCTCAAGTTCCTGCAGGTATGTTGTTAAGTCCTCGATTTTTGCTCTTTCTTGTTTTTTAATATAGGCATTTAGGATATAAATTTCCCTCTCAACACAACCTTTGCCACATCCCATAAGTTCTGATAAGTTGTATTCTCATTTTCATTCATCTCCAGATAGCTACTGATTTCTCTAGCAATTTCTTCTTTGACCCCCTGGTTGTTTAAGAGTGTTGTTATTTAATCTCTATATATTTGTGAATATTCTCATTCTTTGATATTTATTGAAATCCAGCTTCATTGTGATCAGAGAATGTGCTTTGAATAATTTCACTGTTTTTACATTTATAAAGACCTGTTGTGCCCCAGCATATGATCTATCCTGGAGAATGTTCCATGAACACTAGAGAAGAATGTATATCCTTATGCTTTGGGGTGCAGTGACCTATATATGTGTGTTAGGTCTAATTCATTTATCAAGTTATTTATCTTCTCTGTTTCCTTGTTGATCTTCTGTCTGGTTGTTCTATCTATAGAGGAGAGTGGTGTATTTAAGTCTCCTGCTATTATTGTCAAAACATCTATCACTCCCTTCAGTTTTGCTAATGTCTGTCTCATGTACTTTAGAACTCCTTGATTGGGGTCATAAGCATTTATGATTGTTACATCTTCTTGGTGAATTGACGTTTTAATTAGTATATAGTGTCCTTCCTTGTCTCTTATGATTTCTTTACATTTATTCCGTATGTTTTACTCTGTAAGTCTATTTTGTCTGAAGTTATTATAGCTACTCCTGCTTTCTTTTGATTACAAATTGTGTGGAAAATCTTTTTCCATCCTTTCACTTTCGATCTATTTGTATCCTTATGTCTAAGATGAATCTCTTGTAAGCAGCATATAGCTGGATTATGTTTCTTAATCCATTCTGCCAATCTGTATCTTTTAATTGGTAAATTTAGTCTGTTAACATTCAGAGTTATTGCTGAAAATGTATTTCTTGATTCCACCATCTTATCTTTTTTGTTTTATTTGTCATACCTGTATATTCTTTTCCCTCTTTCTCTTTGTATTCTTTAAATTACCCTTAGTGGTACTCTTCAATTCTGCGCCCTCCTTCAGACCTCCGTCTCCTGTCTTTTTTCTTCTTTTTTTTTTTTTTTTTACATGGGCAGGCACCGGGAACCGAACCCGGATCCTCTGGCATGGCAGGCAAGCATTCTTGCCTGCTGAGCCATCGTGGCCCACCCTCCTGTCTTTTTTCTTCATCAGCAAAACTCCTTTTAGTATTTCTTGTAGGACCAGTCTCTTGTTGACAAATTCTTTCAGGACTTCTTTGGCTGTGAAAACTTTAATCTCTCCGTCAATTTTGATGGACAGTTTGACTGGGTACAGAATTCTTTGCTGGAAGTCTTTCTCTTTCAGGATCTTGAATATATCATACCACTGCCTTCTCGCCTCCACGGTGCTAGTTGAATAGTCTGAACTCAGTCTTATTTGATTTCTCTTGTATGTAGTAGATTGTTTTCTCTTGCTGCTTTCAGAATTTTCTGCTTCTCTTCAATATTTGACAGACTGATTAGTATGTGCCTTGGGGAAGGCATATCTGGATTTATTTTGTTTAGAATTTATTGGGCTTCTTTGACTTGTGTATTTATGTCCTTTAGGAGGGTTGGGAAATTTTCCCCAACAAATCCTCAACTACTCTTCCTAGCCCTTCACTCCTCTTTTCTCCTTCTGGGACACCAATGATTCTTATATTTGTGCTCTTTGTTTTATCTGTCATTTCCCTGAGTTCCCATTGAATTTTTTCCAGCTTTTTTTGACATTTGCTGTTTTGAATCTTCGAAGTCAATTATCCTGTCCCCTATATCACTTATTCTTTCTTCTGTCTCTTCAAACCTGGTGTTGTGTGCCTCTAGTATGTTTTTTATTTCGTCAACAGAGTCTTTAATCTCTGTGATTTCCACTATTTTTCTATTTATGCGTTCAAATTCTTCTTTATACTCTTCTACAGTCTTCTTGATCTCCTTTATGTCATTTGCCACCCATTTATTTTGTTAAGTAGAGTTGTATGAACATCTTTGATTAGTTGTTCCAACATCTATGTCTCCTCTGGTGTTTTAATTTGGTCACTGGGCATTGCTATATCTGTCTGCATTGTGATATGCTTAGTGATCTTCTCCTGTCTTTGTGGCATGTAAATATCTTGATTTACTTTGGAAATTGATTTCTTTCAGTAGTCTAAGGCTTTGTGTTTGCAGGATGGTTGTACAACAGGGAACAGGGTATGGGGTGGGCACTCAGTACAGTGATTTGTTTCAGAGCAAGCGTAGGTGCAGGTTGGGGATGTTATGCTAATGCCTGTGAACATGTGCGCCCAGCAGCCAGGGAGAATGTAGTTGTGTGGGTGCACAGGTCTGGGGGGCGTATCCATGGGTGTGCGCTGGTCTAAGGCACCAGATCCTTTGTGCGCCTGTGTAGAGCTGTGGCAGCAGGTGGGCATTATGCCTTTGTGGATTGAGGGCAGATGTGACCCAGCTGTGCAGGTCAGCACTTTCTCAGAACTGGGAAGTTTGACTGAAGGCCATGTGCACACATGGTTCTAGGACTGCTGTAAAATGCACTTCCCAGAGCTAAATGGCATGACCAGGGGCCCATGCGCATGTCTGGGCCTGGGAGTACCATAAACAGATGCGCAGAGCTCAGGTGGGGCAGAGTGAGGCTGTGCAACGCTATGGGTGGGGGAGGGGGGCAGGGGTAGCTTGGGCATGGAGGTTAGTGTTCGCAGCCTGTATGCACTGGCAACAGACTGCAGGGAACAGGGAGGGGGAGGTAGTGCTCAGGAGGGGTGCAGGAGAGGAGGATTGGGGCTACATTTGGGGTGGAGGTGTGGGGCGGGTATGTGTACTGGCAGCTGGTGGTGTGGGGCACCTGGAGCATGGGGAATGGGAACAGATGACGGGGTTCGAGTTCGGGTGCGTGGGGTGTCAAGTGAGTTGCCAGTCACAGGGCTGCACTGGTGAGGGTAGCATGCCCAAGGAACGTGGCCTGGCTTACTTCCTAGTCCTGGGCTCCCATCCGTGTACTCCCACAGGCTCTACAGCTCCACAGCTCTGCGCCAGGCTCCAGCTTTCTGCCTCTCAGTTCCTCGGCCTCTGCAACCAGGGCTGCCGCGTGTGATGCAGAGGCTCTCCCAGGTCAGCCACACTCCCAAATCACCACCTCAGTCCCCCTCCTGTCCCTTCACTAACTTTTCTGTGGAGCAGGGCTAAGCTCAAGCTATTCTATTCAGCCATCTTCCCAGAAGTCTCAAACTAAAAAATTATTTCTAAAATGAAAAATGCATTGGATGTAAACAGCATATTAAATACTGAGAAGAATGTTAATGAATTTGAAGAGAGTTCAATAGAAATCCTAACTGAAGTATGGAGACAGAAAGGATTGGGGTAACAAAATGAACAAAGCTCTCAGCAACCTGTGAAACAGTATAAAAAAATCAGCATACATACATTTCTGGAGTTCCAGAAAGAGAGGGGTTGAGGTACAGGAGAGTGACTTAATTACGTCCCAAAATTTCCAAACCTTGGTGAAAAACATTAACCTGTAGCTCCAAAAAGTTCAGCAAACCCCTAGCAGGATAAATACAAAGACTGTATACCCAAACATATCTTAATCATAGGCAAACTACTGAGAGATAAAGAGAAAATGTTAAAAGCAGCTAAAGATAAGACAAAGTTAAGAAAGATGGCTGACTTATTTAAAAAGAACAACAACAACAAAAAAAAAACAGTGGAGGCCAGAAGACAATAGAAATGGCTGCTTTAAAGTGCTAAAAGAAAGTTAATAATTGGGTGTGTATATTATTTTATAACATTCCCAGAGGGATTTTGGGCAGCATCCCATAATCAGTTGCTTATATGAGATAAAGACTATAAGTAGCCTCAGTTAAGGCTGGTAAGTAAGTGCCAGGTAAGTTTTGGTGCCAAACATTTTTTGTTTCTTAAATCCTTTTAGTTTCAGAGCCTTTCAGATTTCAGAATTATAGAAAAAGGGTTTACCCATCTTCTCAAGGCACAGATTGACAATAATTATTTCAAAATGTCTGTACCCTTTGAAGCAGGAATTTACAGGAATATCCAATGGAAATAATCAAGTGTGTGTTGAGTGTTATATAAAGGATACCTATAATGGCACTTTTAACAATGAGAAAAAGTGAAAACAACCTAAATATCCCAGTAGTCTGGGTTTGGCTAAATCAGTTATGGTATGTCCTGTCCATTCAATGAATGGGCTGCTTTGCATCCATGAAAAAATTGTATTGTAGAAGAATATTAATGTAGGGAAATAAATGTTCATAACATGCACTGTGAAAAAATTCATAAAACAGCATAATCAAAATGTTAATGGTAGTTATTCTATGTGTTTGGATTGTGACTTGTGTTTCCTTTGTTTCACTTTTTTACATTTTCTAAATTACCACCAGGGAACTTATATTCCTTTTGCAATAAAAAAAATTAAGGCTTATGGATTTTTTGCAAATAAGAAAAGAAAAGGTAAGGGTGAGCCACAGTGGCTCAGTGACAGAGTTTTCACCTCCCATGCCGGAGACCTGGGTTCAATTCTTGGTGCCTGCCCACGCTAAAAAAAAAAAAGGTAAGTGGTAAGGAAAATATTTCTAGTGCTATTAAACTTTAGCCCTGATTGCTTCTCTAAGTCAGAAATCATTTTATTGACAAAGATCGTGAAAGTTCAGCATTATTAAGGCCTTCACTTAATATATTATCCATACTCCTAGATCTAGTGTCTCTATACTTGGATTTAAAGTGCCTAATTTAAGCTGTATTGCCTGAGGCATTTCCAGAAAGAATCCTGTTAAATGAAAAATAAGGCCTTTCATGAGGGATGCTGAACCATCTTGTTGCCGCTTCACTCTCTGACTTAATCTCCAGAGAACAGCTTTCACAGATAAATTGTCTAGCGCATCTAGTTCTAGGCTTGTTTTTAAGTCTGCAGATTCTTTATGAGGTCCATTTTTTAGCTTAAATATCTATTTTGCTTTGAAAATCTATCTCCCTTTTAAAAAAGAGCATTTCAGGAGTTAAAAATGGATAGCTTTTAGCAAGCTACATCATACATCTGGAGTGAATTCCAGAGTATTGATGTCATGGTATGTTACAGCAGAGACTGTCAAGTCTAATATTTGCAGACATTGTAAATTTCAAAGGACAGTCTGGACAGCGAGCAGTTTTGATCCCTGAACTGAGGTGTATTTTCTAAATTTTTTCTTAAAGCCATGGTGAGGGGAGGCAAAAAAATCCCTATAACATGGTCCTTGAATAGTCTGATGCCACAGTGATAGGAAATGTCTTTTCATCTCTACTGTGGGCTCTTAGAATTAGAATCTTAAGATGCTTGAGATCTTGAGTCCAGTTGCTTTCCCAGTATTTGTACCTCTTCCACATCGTTCTGCACAGATAATTTCAAATATTTATTGAACCACTTATAGTGATATTTATATTTTCTTTGTAAATTAATAAGTTGATATTCTGAATTCATTTTAATCTGTATATATTTAAATAATATTGAGTCCATTCCTGAAATGAAATCTCTTTTGGTGTGCTGCTCAGTCAGGTTTCTGAGCTCTAAAAATGGTAAATTTACCAAAGGTGATGTCTTTCTCTCCAAATAGCGAGATGCCTTCCCCAGACAGTCTTTTACATTACCCTCTCAAGGAGCCTCCTTTCTCTGAACTGAGCTCTCCTCTTATCTCTTTTAGTAGATTATAAACTCCTTGTGGATAAGGGGCTGAATCTGATTCTTTCCTGTATTCTCTGCAGTACCAAATAGACACAGTAGATATTTATTAAATTAAATCAATAATTCAGTAGGTTAAGATGTTCGTATGTTGGAGCATGTTGCCTTTTTTATTTTCCAGCCAGTGGACCTAGTTACAACTTGTAGAATAACACAGATTATTCAGTATAAATGCCTACATATATTTTATTAAACGTACTGATAGATATTGTAAGTGGAATTTTAAAATTTTCATTTTCCAATTGTTTGCTGCAGATATTTAGAAATACAGTTTATTTTTGTGTGTTAGCCTTATATCCTATAAACTTGCTAAATTTATTAGTTCTAGTAGTTAGTTGGTTTGCAGTTATTCAGGGTTTCCTATGTAACCAACATGTCACTTAACGAATAAAGATAGTTTTACACCTAGCTCTTTTTTTGTCTTATTACACTCATTAAGACCTACAGTACAATTTCCGGTAGAAGTGGTAGCGTGAATGTTCACAGTGTGTTCCCAGTCTTAGAGGGAAAGCATGCAGAACTTCATTACTAACTAGCTGTGGATTTTTTATATTTGCTCCTTCTACTCCTGGTTTGCTGAGACTTTTTATCATGATGTGGAATTTTCACAAATACTTTTTTTTGAGATATTTTATAGCTTTTCTCCTTTGTTCTGTGGTGCATTGATTGATTTTTGAATGTTAAGCCAAAATTGCATTTCTGGGATATCTCCACTTAATCATGATGTAATACTGCTTTTTTAAAATATGTTTTGGATTAAATTTGCTAACATTTTATAAAGAGTTTTTGGCTATGTTCATAAATAATGTTGATCTATGATTTTCTTTTCCTGTATTGTCTTTATCTAATTTAATATCAGGGTTTTGCTAACCACAAAAATTGTGTTGAAAAGGTTCTCTCATCTTTAAAGAGCTGTGTATGATTGGTATCTCACTCAATGTTTGCTGGAATTCACTGCTGAAACCATTCAGACCTAGAGTTCTCATTGTGGAAAGATATTTGATAGCAAAGTTAGTTTCTTTACTAGATATAGGGCACTTCATATTTTCTGTTTCATCTTGGGTCCGTTTTTATAAGTTCTATTTTTCAAGGAATTTCTCCTTTTCCTTTAAGTTTTTTTGTCATAAAATTGTTCATAATAGATTCTTTTTATCTTTTAAATGTCTATAAATGAAGTAACATGTAGTCATATCTCCTCTTTCATTGTTGATATTAGTAATTAGTATTTCCTTTCTTGATCAACTAAATAGCAGTTTTTCAGTTTTACTGATCTTTTCAAAGACTCACTTTTGATTTTGTTAATTTTCTATTTTGTTTAGTTCGATTTCTGTTTTGTTGATTTCTGCCCCTTTATTATTTCATTTCTTCTGCTTAGTTTGGTTTTGCTTTGATTTTTTTTTTTTGTAACTTCTTAAACTGGAATTAAACCTTTCTTATTTTCCACTATAGTGAATAAAGTTTTAAATTTCTTTCTAAGCCCTACTGTAGCTGCATTCTAAAAATTCCCTTAAAAGCTTTATTGAAGTATAATTACATACAGTAAAGTACACATTTGTAAATTGTACGCATTTGGTATATTATGACATGTATTCATCCATAAATCCATTATCACAATCAAGATAATAAACCTATCCCCAAAAATAAACCTGAACCCAAAAAGTTGACTCAGTTCCTAATTCCTGTCCTCTAGCAACCCAATCATTGGCTTTTTATCACTATAGATTAATTTGCATTTTCTAGAATTTTATGTAAAATATGCATGCTTTTTTTGGATTGACTTCTTTCACTTAGCATAATTATTTTGAGACTCATCCCAAAACTCTTCATCAAGAGTTCATGCCTTTTAACTGTTGAGTAGTGTTCCATTGTATGAATATACCATAATTAATCATTTCACCTGTTGATGCACATTTGGGTTGTTTCTGGTTTCTGGCTATCACACATGAAGCTGCTGTGAATGTTTGTGAAATGTTTTTGTATGAACTTGGGTAAGTACCTAGGAATGGAATGACCAAATCATACAGTGGGTGTATGTTTATCATTTTAAGATACTGCCAAAGTGTTTTCAAAAGTGGTTGTACAGGGCAGGCCACAGTGGGTCAGCAGGTAGAGTTCTTGCCTGCCATGCTGGAGACCTGGGTTCGATTCCCTGTGTCTGCCCATGCAAAAAAGAAAAAAAAAAGTGGTTGTACAATTTTGCCTTTCCACCAACATTGCATAAGAGTTTCAGTTCCTCCATATCCTTTTAATTTCAGCTATTTCTAATAGATATGTAGTGATGGCTCATGGTTTTAATTTGCATTTCCTGAAGGAAGAATGACATTGAGCATTTTTTTCATGTGCTTATTTGCCATCCACATATCTTCTTTAATAAAATGTCTGTTCTCATCTTTTGCCTACTTTTTAATTGGGATTTTTGTTTTCTTGTTGAGTTCTGAGAGTTCTTTACATATTCCAGATGTTTTTAAAGTTCAGTTTTGTTAAGAGATACAGGGCAATTCAGGTTATCTATTTCTTCTCCAATGAGCTTTGATAGTGGTTTCAAAAAATTTGTTTGTTTCATCTAAGCTGTTAAATTTATTAACATAAAATTGTTAATAATATTCCCTTATTATCCTTTTAGTATCTGTAGAATTTATATACTGATATCACTCTCATTCCTGATATTGGTAATTTGTCTTCTGTCTTTTTTTAGCTAGAAATTTATCAATTTTATTGATCTTCTTAAAGATATAGATTTTGGTTTCATTGATTCTCTCTATTGCCTTTCTACTTTCTATTCCTTGATTTCTGCTCTGAGCTTTATTGTTTCCTTTCTTGTACTTAGTTTCTATTTCATTTCCTCTCCTTTTTCTAGATTTTTAGATATTTCTTCCAATATAGGGCTTTTAGTGCCCTCAGTATCTCCATAATGGTTATTTTAGAAGCATCTCACACATTTGGATACATTGTAGGGTTTCTTTAAATTTTTATTGAATGCAGATATCTTCTCATTTTCTTTTTATTTCTTATGTGATCCTTGGGTATTTAGAAGTGTGTTACTTGGTTATCAAATATTTGGGAATTTTTCCTGAAATCTTTCTATTAGTTAATTCTAATTTATTTCTATTGTGGTCAAAAAATACTATAGGTGACATAAATCCTTTCAAATTTATTGAGACTTGTTTTATAGGCAGAAAATGGTCTATCTTGGTAAATGATCCCAGTGTAATTGAAAAGAGTATGTATGCTGCTTTTGTTGGGTGGAGTGTTCTGTAAATGTCTGTTTAATCAAGTAAATTGATTGTGTTGGTCAAGCCTTTTATATTCTTTCTAATTACCTGCCTACTTGTTTTCTCATTTGTTAAGAGGGAAGTGTGGAAATGTCTAACTATAAAGTCCATTTCTCTTTGCAGTTCTATCAGTTTTCTTCGTGTACTTTTAAGCTATAAAAACATATACATTAAGGATTATGTCCTGTTGAGTGACCCCTTTATTATTATGACATGACCTTCTTTATCCCTGGTAATGAGCTTTGCTCTAAAGCTTAGTGTTTCCATGGTATATCTTTTCCCATCCTTTTGCTTTTAACGTATTTGTGCCTTTATATATGAAGTGTGTTTCTTGTAAGCAATGTCTAGTTGAGTCTTGCTCTTTAATCTGACAGTCTGTCTCTCTACCCTTCAGATATTTGAAAATATTCCTGTACCATCAGTCTTCTCTTCCTTTAGCTAAACATCCTTTTATTATGATTTGTCTGATAGTTTTTCTAAACTGCTCACTTTTATGATCAAACTCTTCTGTACATGCTTTGCTTAAAGGGATATTACATTCCAAAGGATACTTTGAGTTGCTTTCTGCGAGAAATGATACCTATTGCTTATTGCTTCAGCTGATTAACATTGCCACCACAGGTCTATATCTATTTATTTCCCTACCCATATGGTTAAAACCAATTTGGACCATCTATTCCCCCTTTAACTGCTATGGTCATATTTTTATCTTGGCTACTGACATTGTGATCTCCAAAAAAATTCTGAGACCTAACACAAAATCTGTTAATTATTCTTCTCAAAAAAAATCTGTTTTATCTCACTTACAGCAGTTCCAGTGGCATCATTTTGAGTATGAGTCAAATATGTTAGACTGTAACAAAAAGGGTATAAAAATATTTGCCCTTTTTCTTTTTTTACAGATAAAAATGTCTCCATCCTATCATGCATCCAAAGGGGATCTGGCTGCTAAGAAGGTAAGTGAGGTTTAAAGGCACAAAACCAATTTCTTCCTTCCTGTTCTATATTTTCCCCTGTTAAACAGTTTTCTCAAAATGTTAATTATTTTTAATTATGCTAATGCTGGAAAAGGCTGTTTCTGATTGGTTATCTTACTGGCATGTCACCAGGATCCCTTGGCTCTACCAGAGAAGCCAGACGGGGTTTTGGCTCCAGTATCAGTCTATGGCCTGTGAATGTGCAGGCTGTCCAATATAAGGATACACTTTCATGCACATAATTCTCTGAGAGACTGTTTGCATCTCTGTCTCGTAAGAAAAGTATGGGATGGACTGTTCACAAATGATGCATGCATTATCATAGTGCCAATGGTACTCATTTGCTTTGCGTTTTTAGTCTTTCTGTGTGTGACCACTCCATTCCCACCTCCCTAGGACCCCTTCATGTTTCTAGGTACAGATCAGAGTAGTGAATGCTCAGCAGAAAAGGGTAGACTAGCCTGTGCTTAACCTACTTATGTCAGCATAGCTAAGGGGAATATTCCCAAGTGCATTCTGAAATGTTTCTAACACCCCCCACTGAACACTGTACTCTCCATTTGTACGTGCAGAATAGAACAGAGTTCCTGAGTTGGCTCTTTGGGGCTGCTCTCTCCCCCATCAGGTATAAGATTGTAGTTCTACAAGTCAAGGACACTTGGCCTCCTCCTTGAAAATGGTTGTGAAAACCATCTATTCCATGTTCAAAGAGTATGATACATACAATCTATTCTCAAATGTTCAGAAAATAAACTGGAGGACAGGTGGATAGATAGATGAATAGATGGATTGATAGATGAATGATAAGGCAAATGTGGAAAAATGTTAAAATTGGTAGATCTGGATGAGGGGAGTATGTTGGAGTTCTCTGTATGGAATTTGTATTATTTTTACAACTGTCCTGTAACTCTGAAATTATTTCCAAATAAAAACTTTAAAGAAAAAACAATTTTATCCCTCCCCTGCTATTTATTTTGTCTAGCTTTACCCATCCCAAACTGTAATCCTTCTTTTTTGTTAAAACTTATTCCCAACATTATATACTCTGACTTTCCAACCAAATTGCAAGCAACTCAGTGCAGCTATTACTTTCTAATATCCTGCTATGTAAGTGCTTAATAAATGTTGGTAATTCTGGCAGTTAGGGGCTTTCACTCTTCCAGAATCCCCTTCCTCTGTACCAGGTATGGCATCTTGTTATTGGTGAGTGGTAGCAAATGAGCAAAAAAAAAGCTACATAGTTTTCCTTCATAATGTGCTTTTTCTCCAGATAGTTGTGCCTAAAGTAAACTAACCTGACACATTAACATTTCAGTACATACTGCGTAAGAAGGTCCTCAATAAATACTCTTCTCTATATCATGTCAGTTCCTAACTGTAAACTTTGTGGCACAGATAGGGTGTGTATGTCACCTGAGCTGTCCTCAAATGATTTTGAGAAAACCACTAAAATCCATTACTTCACCCAGCTGCAACAGCACAGTAGAACATGGCAAACAAATTGGCATCTTTGCTGTGTTTTCGTCTATCATTTCTCTTTCTCTGATAGTCGAAGCATCCATAGGTGTACTTTTTCTTTCCTTTCCCCTTTCTACAATTTCTGCCAGCATCCATGTCAGTGAAGGATTGTAGAACAAAAGTAACAACTTACTGGCTCTGTGTACTAAGAGTAGGTTTTAGCTTCAAAGCACTGTGCCAAAAATTGGTCTCTCTTCTGTACCTTTAGAATCCCTTAAGACTTTTTCAAAGGAAAAAAAAAAAAAGAACTAAAAACAAAATGTGTTATCTGAAAAGCCCTGTAGCATACTGCACGTGAAAGTCTCTCTTTGCTCTGCCAAGACAGCAAGCACAGCCAAGACTGAAGCGATGCTTGTTGCTGCTCAGAACCATCACACTGTAATGTCAGGAGCTGGAAGGAGCTTAAGTCACTTAGTCTCACTCAGTAAACAAATGAAAAAACTGGAATCCAGAGAGAATTTTTTTTCTCAATGTCTCACATGCTAGCTCTGGGACACACTTCTAGAGTAGTGGCTTAAATTTGTGCTTTGGATTCAACCAGACTTGGGTTCAAAGACAGACTCTTCTACTTGTTTATCTGAATGACCTTGAATAAGTAGGCCTCTCTGTTTCCTTTCTGTTGTTTGGTGATGTGCCCTCTCAGAGTAGTCCTGAAGATTAAATGAGATATACTGTGTGTGTGCCTAGCATTGCATTTGACACATAGTAAGTACTGAACTGTTATTGATAATAGTCTTAAAACACAGGTCTCCTAATTCCTAATCACATTCCTTTCACTTTATCATTTTTTTTTGTATGCTGTGTGTATCACGTTTCATTCTTTTCTGATGTGAGTATCCCATTATTGCAGCACCATTTGTTGAATATTTGTTTGGTTGGTTTTTTGTTTGTTTGTTTGTTTGTGGAAGTGCATGGGCCAGGAATCAAACCTGGGTCTTCCACATGGCAGGCAAGAATTCAACCACCGAACTACCCTTGCACCTCCTCACTTTATCATTCTTGTGTATTAATGTTCATTCAGCAAGTATTTCTTGATACTAGAAACTGAGCTAGAATACAAAGGTGAAAAATACAATCCTTGTTCTCAAGGACCTCAGCATTTAGTGGGAAAGGTAGACAGGTAAACTGACAGTTAATTACCATACAGCTTGATCATAAAGGCCCCCCATCTGTGATGTTTGCTTTTTATCTTGTGGATAAGGGTCACCATCAAATGTGAGATTAGAGACAGAAAGACCAATTAAAAGACTAAAATAATTCCCCCAGAAAGAAAAAAAGGTCTTAAACCTAAGCTGTGCAAATGGAGTTAGGATATGAGATTGATTAGAGTCCTAGCTATTTTTCACCCAGAAAAGCCTTCTTGGCACCCTCAGTCTGAGTTAAGTATCATTCCTTTGAGCTCCCATTGCACCCTGAATAGCCCCTTCCAACATACTTACCTGGCTGGGTTGAAATTGCTCCTTTACTTATATGTACGTCCCCCATTAAACTGTATGCCTCCTGAGGGCAGAAACCACATCAGTCTTATTTACTCTTGTAAATAAGTGTAGAACAAAGTAGGCACCCAATAATTATTAATTGAAGAGAGATAAATGAAAAAGATTCCACAGGTATTGGTGATAGTTTATGGAAAATGAAGGGATAAAGAAGTTTCTATCCTGGATAATCAGGAAGAACAAATGAAACATCTTTGTTGTCCCAGGCTTGTATTCCCCAATATGGTCAGTTCTTTCCTGTTTGCACTATATCAGCAGTACTCTGAGATTTATGTGAAGATAAATCTGAAACTTAACCTATTACTTCCCTAGTTGGTTATATATTTCTGTATATATATGTTTGTATGTACACAAACATGTACATACATATTCTGATTATTGTCCTTGAGCTTTAGGCTTTCTTCCCCAGTTGTACTGGCAGATGGAAGAACCAGCAGTGTTTACACAGAGTGACTGCCAAAGTAGTATGTTTAAGAAACACAAAAGAGCAGTTGTGTTTGGCCCAGTTTGGTTTGGGCCAAAGATTCTTTGTTGACCATTAACTATAGAAAGTGTTTGCTGAGTCTGCCATCAACCTTGGTCCTGCCAGTAACTGGATTCAAGTGCTGAGGAAACAGGAGCCAATCTCTCCAGAGCTCTGCAACTCCTTGGGACAGGTGTCTCAGGTGAGAGACTCCCTTTGCGGTGTCATTCTTCCACTCTGCTTACATGAGTCAGGTTCTGTGTGGACTTCAGACTCCATGAACATGTATATATAAAATCTTCTGCATCATAAGCATTTTGCATTTTATGTATTGTTTACAAAAGCTAAGTTTATTGGTTATAATCTTCATGGGCTATAACTGATAAGTTCAGTAATAAAGTGGGAAAATACACATGCTTTCCTAGGACCGTTTTCAGTGTTTGAGTGTGGATAACCAGAAATTTTTAAATTATGAAGCATTGCCCTCAGATAAAAACATTGCCCTCAGATAAAAATTGACATAAAAGCCCATTACAATTAAATCCTCAAAATAGATCCAAATTGAAGGTATTGATGTTTGGAGTGGATTAGAGGCATTTAGAGAGTTAGTGGAAGACAGACTCAAAAAACCACTCAGTTATGATTCATCTCTTCCTGACTACTAAAGAAACAACAGGGGGGAGTCCCTTTTTTGTAGCACAGTTGGGACTGTTACATGGATAAGATCCAGAGAAGACGTTTTTTGTCTTATATCTAGATCACAAAAGCATGGTTATGTTTCTCTGAGCCATCCCTTGTTTTCTATCAGCTTTCTCTGCTAGTGTGGTTGCAGAAGCCTGAGGAGCCAGGTGCTGTGGCTTAATTCTGTCCTCAGGCTGGTGTTACCCACTGGAAGAGTCCAAAATTGATGTTTTCCTCAGAGTACCTTATTCTAGTTAGGGACAAGACCCTGGAAATGAAAAAAATGGAAGCTTTTCTAATAGTTCTGTGAGCCCATTCAGTAAATATTCAGTGCCTCTGTTAGACAAAGGTTAGCGCTTGCTCTCATCACATTTGCAAGTTAGTGGTAAACTGAACAGGTGTATTTAGTAGCCAAGCCTCCCAGAAACTGATTATCAGTTTCTCAAGTATTCAAGTATAAGAATTTGGAACTGATTTTTTTGTTCCAGGTGTTCTGGTGAGGTAAGATTTTTATAGCCCAGTTCTCACTCTTGCCACTCATGTCAGAAATGTGGACAACTATACTTACTCATGAACTTTATTGAATTGCAAGTTTTTTTTTCTTTTAAATGAAAAAGCCTCACAGAGCCACTGTTTCCATAACAACGGAAAAAGCTATTGGCAATGTCTCATTTGGCCAGCCTCAAGAATAGCTGATTGATAGTTTCACAGAAGTCAAGGGAAACATGGAAAGAAGAAAGCGCTGGCATAGATGCAACATTTTCTTGCCGTCATCTGACAGTGACTTAAATAAAGATTCATTTGCCTTTTTATGCCACCCCCTTAACTCTCTTGCAAAGATGCAAGTCCTCATAATCAACAAAGCGATCGCCCTTAATGGATATTTGATGCCTCTTTCCTTAGAGTATTTAACTCAGTAGGACTTATGCCCAAAAGTGACTTCATTGCTGCTACTGATTAAACAAAACAAAACAATAAACAGAGGTCATGATTCAGTCTTGGGTTTTGCATAGGCAGGGTTGCAGATCTCAGCATGCCAGGTGCCTTTTTATGCTAGTGTAAAAGATAGGGTTTAGTTGTCTTCAGTCATCTGGAGGGTGGTGATTTGGAAAAAAAAAAAAAGCATCGGCATCCTGTATCCTTCTGAGGCCAAAACTGTGAGTAGCCACTATGTAGATGGAGATGTCAGCTTAGTATGAGAATTTTCTAACAGTCTAACAGGCTATCCTGTGTGTTAGTGCATTACCTAATACCAGAGGCATTTGATCAGTGACAGATGTCTGACACTCACAGCTACCACAGAAGGATTCTAGGTTGGACTGGTTGATGTGTCTGTTTGTAGATCTCTTTGCATTTATCCTACTTGGAGTTCATTGAGAGCTTCCTACATATGTAGGTTATTGTTCGGAGAGTTTTCATTTCTTCTAATATTGTTCCTGCTTTTTTCCTCTCTTCTCTCCTTCTGATACATTCATTATATATATATTGGTGCACTTGATGGGATTCCACATTTCTCTGAGACAGTATTTGTTTTTCTTCATCCTTTTATCTCTCTGTTCTTCAGCTTGCATAATCTCTATCTGTCTCCTAGTTCACTAATTCTTTCTTTTGCCATTTCATATCTGCTACTGAACCCACTGTACTACATTTTTATTTCAGTTAGTATACTTTTCAACTTCAGAATCTCCATTTGGTTCTTTGTTAAAATTTCTGTCTCTTTATTGATACTCTCTATGTAATGCAACATTACCATCAAACCGTCCTTTACTTCTTTAATCAAACTTTTCTTTTTTTCTGTAGACATATTTATAATGACTACTTTGAAATCTTTTTCCTGTTAAATCTTACATCTGTTCACTCTCATGGACAGCTTGTTTTGCCGTGTGTGTGTGTGTGTGTGTGTGTGTGTGTGTGTGTGTGTGTGTGTGTGTGTGTGTGTGTTTGGGTCATACTTTACCTTTGCTTTGCATGTCTCATAACTTTTTGTTGGAAACTGGACAGTTTAGATAATATATTGTAGCAACTTTGGGTACTGCTCCTCTCCTTCCCCTGGGACTTATTAACCACTTAATTTGTATTTCAGTGAAGTCTTATTCTGCCTCCTACCTCCCCATCCCAGTGTTAAGCCTCTAATGTTGCTCCTCAGGAAGGCGCAGCTTAGGTGTACCTTCTTTCATCCTGGGATGACAGTGGTATTGATGACACCATTTTGTATGGTTGACTCACATTGAACATGTTTATATCAACCTTTTGATTCTTCTCAAAACATGCTGCTGATCTCATCCTATGTAAATGCTGTTAGTTTCTAGAGCCAAGTGCAGGATTTTGCTTATATTGTTTTTTATATGGCTTTTAGGAATTATATTTTTTCTTTCCATTTATAGGCCTCTTTTATCTTTACCCAAGTGGTTGACAAAATATTTGTGTAGAAAAAGCCAAGGATAGAGCCCTGCAGCTCATCATCAGAGCTCTAGTTCATTCATTAGTCACCATACTTTGGCAATTTTTTCCTGTTTGATTTTTCTTCTTACTATGACACCTCTTCATGATAGCTAACTAAGATTGTTTCCACTGTATAGAGTCAGATCACATGACCCCTCATTATGGGACTGTATATGAGACTATCTTAGAGCTAGTAGTTGTTCTTTATTCCATGCTGTACCCTCTCTGTATATGGTAGCAAAGTCTTATCAGAACAATTAATGCCATCATTTCTACCATCTTCTTGTGATTTTGGACCCAACCATAGTTGAGAATATTAACTGAGTTACAAATGGACCTTTACCCTCCAACAGTGTTTCTTGATTAAGTTTTTAGGTGTTTCCCACAATATATAGCAATATTCAGTATATGTGACAGAAGAGCTAACAGCCTATTATTGTGCATTAACACAACTCAGTAGGCCATTGTTAATTGCACTGTTCTGAATGATCACCTATTTATAAAGGTCATGGAATCCAAACAGTAGAGTTTCAGTTGCTCTAGTGTAAGTGTGTTCTCTCGTGACTGACACTGTAGTGCATTGCCTTCTGGCTGGACCATTGTCCCAAACCAGTTAATATGCTACCTCTGAATACTCACATTCCTTTCATAAACATGGGATAGAGTATGGCCTGGAAACAGTGAGAAATCTCCTGTGATTAAAGCAAAAAAAGGGAAGAGAAAACGAAGATTAAATATGGGCTGCTGTTAATTCAGTTTGTTGTCTGACAGAAGTCCCAGCCTTGGAATTTTGTGAGTTTTGTTGTTGTTTTCTAGAAATATCCTTGGGGTATTCTGCTTATTGTTTACATTGGTTTTTTCTGTTTATGGCATGAATATGTTTTAGCTCCCTGGTTTTTGTAGTGAAAGAACTACTGATGAAAGGTATTATTCCAGATATAGCATATCCTTAAAGGAGCAATCCTACCCTTCATGATTAAATTATTTACCATTTTCATTTATTCGCTGAGTCAAAGCTATCTTTTATTGTACTAAAATGGGGCAGTTACTATGTCTCTGGCAATGTCACAACAACGTGTAAAAGAAAATGAAATTATGTACAGAAGAAATTGGAAGGAAATAAGTATTTAATTCCTCTCTCTGTGTTTGACCATTAGCTCTGAGAAGAATTCTTCAACAACACCACCCATGTCCTACTCCATAATTTCCATTTACTTACTTAATAGTGCCATCTTTCTCCTATCAGTCCATACCTCTGGTATTCCAAAAGTCTCCTCACTGATCCTTCTGTCTTTATCTTCCAGGGCTCCAGTCCATCCTCCACCTCTTCCAATGCTTACAAAATTTCATTGGCTCCCTGTTGCTAACAGATTAAAGACTAAATAGTTTTAGATTGACAGTCAGGGCTTTTGATGCAACCCAGCCAACACTTCATCTTCAATTGCTCTTGCATTTCTTCTGCTTTAATCAAGAGATTTCTCCCTGGTTCCTAAAATATGCAATTCCCATGTACAGGTATTTGCTCTTCCCCTCCTTTCCCCAATGTGTTCTGTCCTTCCTTCCCTCCCTCCATAAGTGTTGCTTTGTTTTTAGCATCCAGTTCAAGTTCTGCTTCATTCATTCAATAAATATTTACTGGTCACCTACCATGTGCCAGCATTGTTCTAAGTGGTAGGGATCCTATAGAGCCCAAAACAAAGTCTCTGCCTTCATAGAGCCCACATTATATCCCTATATAAGAAACAAATAAAAGTATGGTACATTTGGTTGTGTTAAAGCTATGGAGACTATTAAAACACAAGAGATATCTGTTTTATACAAGAGAGTCATGGAAGGTATATAGGTAATATTTTCTACTTGTAAAAAGTGAAGGTACCCATATGAACATATGGGGAAAGAGCATTCCAGACAGAAGGAATAGCAAACACGGACGTCTTGTCGCAGGAGCGCATCTGGTATGTTCTAGGAATAGAGCAGGCCGCCGTGACAGGGTAAGCAGCTTGATAGGGGTGATGGCGAACACTTTTGGGGGGGGGGTCTCTGCTTCCTTGTTTTCTATTTCTGAAAAAATAGAAGCAGATGGACTCTATTGAGAGTATAGCAGGTTAGAGAAATGTTGGAGATTTGAGGGGGGAGGTGAAATAATGAAATAATCATCTAAGATAGTGGCAGAGAGAATAAACTAGGGTGCTGTTGGAGGGGCCACTTGAAGTTCATAATCATGAATTGAGACTTCTTTGAACTGATCACCTCTTCCTCTGAACCCTTATAGCAGCTTATTGCCCTTAACTTCACTTGCCATACATGACCTTCTATCGTTAACTGTATTTTTGTACCCGGCCCAACTTTCTGATTATTTTCTGTTATATTTTAGAGTGTTATACCCCAACTGATTCCTCATCTGCTTTAAGGCAACTGTCAATATAAACAGAACAGAGAAGGGCAAAACTGAATACATACTTGAAGGTGTCAGAAAAATGAAAATGTACTTCGTGGAATTCAATAATAACTTACAGGCATTTGGAGAGGAAGAATCTTGAATAAAACTTCCTTTTGTATATAAATCTCCACTGTTTAAAATAGGATAATTTATTGAAATTGGTTTAAATTACTGTAATTATTACAGTGAAACCTATGTTTGCATTACCTGAATTTTTTGTCCCATAAATTTCAGGGGAAAAAAAGATTTCCAGAAAAAAATAGTTTTATATGTACCCAGTATATGTTTATTTACATTTTACATTAGCATGCCAGAAATATTTGTAAAGATCTTCAGTTGTTCCTGTGAAACTTGCTCAGAAGTGCCTGCCAAGACCTCTTTGAGTAAATGCTTGGCCTAACTCTCTGGACATAGTTGTTCTGAATGGACATTATAGGACTGAAGGCCTCCTGGGCTGAGGTGCAAATTCATCCCATGAGAGTGCTATAAAGATTTTCCTCTTGAGAAGGTCTTGTTGGTTGTCACTCTTATAAAAAGTCCGTGATACTCCAGTACATAGTTTTTTTCTTTCAGCATTTAAAAAATTCTATTCCATTGTCTTATGGTTTACATTGTTTCTAATAATTAGTCAATGGTAATTCTCATCATTATTCCCCTATGTCATGCCCTCTACCTCCATCTTTCAAAAAAAAATGAGAACTCATTCCCTCAACTGCTGAGAGTACTGGAAACTGATAGCTCACAGCTCAGTTTCTCTCCAGGAATTGCCCAAACCAAGGAGATATGTCTCCCCAATAATTACAGCCTCTTCCTGATGGGCACAGCCAACATCCAGTGTCTTTAATATCTGTCAGTGTAGGGTTATAAAGGCCCGAACGCTTTGTCTCAATGTAGGACAACTCTTCAAGGCAAGCCCAGTTCCAGTTCTCTCCTTGGGATCACCTGAAGCCTTTGTTCTGATTGTATCACAGTGTAATTTCTCCTTCTGCCTAATCCTGCTTCCTTGACACTCCCACAAGTTTTTATTCCAAGCACCACCACCACACACCCAACCAATAAACTTGCTGTGTACACTTCTCCATCTCAGAGTCCTTTTCCCAGGGAACCCAACTGGTAATACCTTGGCTATAGTATATCATTTTTTCTCTCTGGCTGATTTCAAGCTTTTCTCTTTATCTTTAGTTTCCAGTAATTTAACAGTGAAATGCCTAGGTATTGTCTTCTTTGCATTTAGTTTCCTTGAGGTTCATTAAACTTCTTGGATCTATCTGTGGGTTTATGGTTTTCACCAAATCTGGAGAAATTTTGGCTTTTATCTCTTTAAAAATTTTTTCTGCCCCAATCTCCTTCCTCTCCATCTAGACCTAAATAATGTATGTTAGACAACCTGATATTCTTCCACAGGTTGCTGAGGCCTTTTTTAATATTATTATCTTTTCTCCCCCCGTGCTTTGATATGGATAGTTTCCATTGCCCTGTTTTCACATTCACAGAGCTTTTCTTTTACAGTGTCAAATCTGCTGTCAGAATCATCCAGTAAATTTTTCATATCAGATATTATATTTTCAGTTCTATGATTTACAACTGTTTCTTTTGTTTTCTTTCTACTTACAGTTTAATTTGGGCTTTTATCCCTAGCTTCTTAAGGTGTAATCTTAAGAATCTTAAAGTGTAATCATTGAAGTTAAATCTTTCTTATCAAAATGTAAGAATTTCAAGCTATACATTTCCTTTTAAGCACTACTTTAGCAGTATCCCGCAAATTTTGATATGTTATATTTTCATAATCACTCACTTGAATGTTTTCTAATTTCCCTTGTGATTTCTTCTTTCACCTATTGATTATTTAGAAGTGTATTGTTTTAATTTCCAGATACTTGAGGCTTCTCTAAACAACCTATTATGGATTTCTAATATAATTCTGTGTGGTCAGAGAGTCTATCTGGTGTGATGGCAAAGTTTGGAAAGTCTTTGAGACTCTATATGACCAAGCATATGGTCTGTCGTAAGTGAACATAATATATACACTTGGAAAAAAAATGGGTAATCTTAATTTATTGGATATAATTCCTACAAGTGTCAATTAAGTCAAGGCAGTTATTTATTCAGCTCTTCTATATGCTTATTAAATTTTTTGTCTAGTTATCCTGTCGGGTACTGAGAGGTGTTTACAGTCTCCAACTATGATTGTAGATTTGGCTGTTTCCTCCTTTAGTTATATCATTCCTTCATGTATTTTGAAGCACTCTTAGGCTCAGATGTTTTATTATTGTTATAGCTTCCTGATATATTAACCCTTTTATCATAATGAAATATCCCTCTTAGTCTCTAATACTATTTACATTGAAGTCTATTTTGAGCTATTCATATAGCCATTCAAGCTTTCTTATGATTTGTATTTTCATTATATACCTTTTTCCACCCTCTAGCGTTCAACCTATTTTTGTTTTTATATATAAAGTGCATTGCTTAAAAATAGCCTATAATTCAGTTTTGCTCTTTTAATCTAGTCTGACAAACGTTTCCTTTTAATTGGAGTGTTTGGTCCATTTAAATTTAATCAAATGATTGGCTGTAGGTCTGCCATTTTGCTAACTCTTTATTGTGGCTTATCTGTATTTTGCTCCTTAATTCCTCCTCTTCCTTTGCATTAATTGAATATTTTTAATAATAATTTCAATCCTTCTTTTGCTTTCTTTATTCAGTGGTGGCTCTAGAGATTATAAAATGAATCTTTCCTTTATCACAATCTGCTTAGAATTAATACTTTACTACATCACATAAAATAAAGGAAACTTGCAGTGCTATAGTTTCCTTTTCTACCTTCTCCTCATAGTTGACATTTCTCTCCCGGGGCTACCCCTGCCCTATCTTTTTATTTATTAAGTTCATCCTTTCCTTTAAATCCTTGAGCATGTTTTTTTAATATACATTTTTATTTTAATTTATATATATTATTAGAGAAGTTGTCAATTTATAGAAAAATCATGCAGTAAGTATAAAATACCTATCCCATATACCCCTCCGCCCATTATTAATACCTTGCATTAGTGTGATACATTCATTACAATTGATGAAGGAATATTATAATTGTACTATTAACTATAATCCATAGTTTACATTAGGGTTCATTGTTTCTGTTGTACAGTCCTATGGTTTGTTTTTTTAAAAAATTTTATTCTA
Organism: Myrmecophaga tridactyla; assembly: GCA_004026745.1. Classification (NCBI taxonomy): domain Eukaryota; kingdom Metazoa; phylum Chordata; class Mammalia; order Pilosa; family Myrmecophagidae; genus Myrmecophaga; species Myrmecophaga tridactyla. Next base: position 9,611 of record PVIY010012362.1, on the reverse strand, counting down.
GTAACATATATATAACCTAAACTTTCCCCCTTTTTTTTTATGGCCTTTCTTTTTTTTTTAATTTTTTTTTAAATACCAAAAAACACCAAACGCAAACATTCATAACTTTTGATCATTCCATTCTACATATATAATCAGTAATTCACAATATCATCACATAGTTGTGTATTCATCATCATGATCATTTCTTGGAAGAAAATGAAATAAAAAGAAAACAGAAAAAAATTCATACATACCATACCCCCCACCCCTCCCCCTCACCGATCACCAGCATTTCACTCTAAATTTATTTTAATATTTGTTCCCCCTATTATTCGTCTTTATGCCATATGTTTTACTCGTCTGTTAATAAGGTGGATAAAAGGATCATCAGACAGAAGGTTTTCACAATCACCCAGTCACGTTGCGAAAGCTATATCATTATACAATCATCTTCAAGAAACATGGCTACTGGGACACAACTCCACATTTTCAGGCAGTTCCCTCCAGCCTCTCCACTACATCTTGACTAACAAGGTGATATCTATTTAATGCGTAAGAATAACCTCCAGGATAACCTCTCAACTCTATTTGGAATCTCTCAGCCATTGACAGTTTATTTTGTCTCATTTCACTCTTTCCCCTTTCGGTCGAGAAGGTTTTCTCAATCCACTGATGCTGAGTATCAGCTCATTCTGGGAGTTTTCTCAATCCCTTGATGCTGAGTCTCAGCTCATTCCAGGATTTCTGTCCCACATTGCCAGGAAGGTCCACACCCCTGGGAGTCATGTCCCACGTAGACAGAGGGAGGGTGGTGCATTTGCTTGTAGTGTTGGCTGGAGAGTGAGGCCACATCTGAGCAACAAAAGAGGTTCTCTTGGGGGTGACTCTTAGGCCTAAATTTAAGTAGGCTTGACCTATCCTTTGTGGGATTAAGTTTCACATGAACAAACCCCAAGATTGGGGGCTTAGCCTATAGCTTTGATTGTCTGCATTGTTAAGCATGTTTTTTAAATAGATATTTTAAATTCATTGTCTACTAACTCCAACATCTCTGTCATCTGAGTCTGTTTCTTTTGACTATTTTTCCCCCTGGTTATGACTCACATTCTCCTGTTCTACATCTAGAGAAACTTTGGGCAGTATGCTGGGCATTGTAGATGCTATGTTGTAGAAAGTCTGGATTTAAGCTTTGTTAGGGAAGGTCTAGAGTATTCTGCTCCTAATATATCACTTTTGGTGGGGGTCTCACTTGAATAGCCATAGTGTCTATCAGGGTCTTTCCACTCTAGCTGGTGAGTATTTCTCTGTTTCCCAACACGTTGCAATCTCCAGAATCTCCATGTTGCTCACAGCTTCCTAGTAGTTATTCTCTGTCGGGCCTCTGGAGTCTTGCCCTGCATATATATAGCTGAGTATGATGCCAAAAACTTAAGGAACCCCTATATAGATTCCTAGAGTTCCTTCTCAACTCAGTTCTTTCCTCTTCAGTATCCTGCCCTTCAAATTCTAACCAGTCCTCACTCCCAAACTCCTGTCTTTACTCAACTCAGCAAGGCTGTGTTCTGCTTGGACTCTCCTTTCCTATGCCACAGTCCAAAATGGCTCCAGGAAAAATTCCAGGGCAATCATGGAACTTACTTTATGTATTTCCCTTCTCTCAAGGGTCACAACCCTGTTCAGCCTTTTTTTCCAAAGTTTGAGAACAATTTCTACATATATTTTTCCAATTTATACCTACTTCTGATGGGAGGCTCATCCAGGACCCATAATGACCAGGTTTGGAAAGCTCTAGTTGTTTGTTTGTTTTAGGTACAATAAAAAACAAAAAATGGACCAAAAGTATTTTTCTCTCTTTCAGACAGCAAAATCCTGTCTAAAGTAACTGCACTACAACTAAAATGGATCATTACTCATTTTCCTTTTATTTATAATTACATTGCTAACTGCTGTTGAAAGGTTTTACAAATTTCAGGGTTAAACCGCTATTCCAGTTGATTTTGTCATCTTATTCTCGGGTAATAATTTTTAGGTCTAACTAGTTAAGATTGACATGAATACTGGGACTGAAAATGTTTTAGCAATCATGGTTCTGATAGAAAAATCATTAAGGACCCTGCTTCTTAGAGGAGTGCTTGTCATAATTGCTACTCCACAGCAGCATCCATCAAGATAATTGTTTGACTTTTTTCTTAAGTAGGCAACAATCAGTTAATAATCAAAGGGTATCAAGCCTTAATTACATATGTGAAATAAATGCTTTCCCAGTTTTGATTTCCTTTTTTAAATAAGGCAAACCCTTGGCCATGTTACAACAAAGAAGATGATTTTTGACTAACAACAGAAAAATGCCACCCTGCTCAGAAGCTTTCTTTGTAATTCTGCTTCTGATAAAAATAAATCTTTCTGGATTTTTTTAAATACAAAATGGAGTGATTACTCATTTATTAAATCCCATTTTCTCTGTTATACCTCCTCCCTCTCCAGTAATCCCTCTCCCACTCTATAGGGGTCCTTGGGAAATGCCTATTATGCTGGTTTGAAATGATGTATGTACCCTAGAAAAAGTCATGTTTTAATCCTAATCCCATTTTGTAAAGGCAGCTGTTTCTTCTAATCCCTATTCAGTATTGAATGTGTGAAACTGATTAGCTCATCTCCCTGGAGATGTGATTTAATCAAGAGTGGTTGTTAGGTTGGATTAACTGGAGGTGTGTGTCCACCAGTTTGGGTGGGTCTTGATTAGTTTCTGGAGTCCTGTAAAAGAGGAAACATTTTGGAGAATGAGAGAGTCAGAAAGAGCAAAGAAGAATGACATAGCCACAAGAAGCAGAGAGAACCAGCCAGCAGCCTTTGGAGATGAAGAAGGAAAACGCCTCCCAGGGAGCTTCATGAAACCAGAAGCCAGGAGAGAAAGCTAGCAGATGATGCGTGCTGGCCATGTGTCCTTCCAGATGAGAGAGGAACCCTGACTATGTTCGCCATGTGCCTTCTCACTTGAGAGAGAATCCCTGAACTTCATCGGCCTTCTTGAACCAAGGTATCTTTCTCTGGATGCCTTTGATTGGACATTTCTATAGACTTGTTTTAATTGGGACATTTTCTTGGCCTTAGAACTGTAAACTAGCAACTTATTAAGTTCCCCTTTTTAAAAGCCGTTCTGTTCTGGTATATTGCACTCCGGCAGCTAGCAAACTAGAGCACCTATACTGACTCATGCTGAGGAGTGTCCACACTGAAGGAAGGACAGGGAGATGCAGTCAATTGATAATCCTGGAGAGGCTGCTCCCTCTGGGTTTCAAGATTTATCTGACCTAGGAAACCCTCAGAGAATTATATGTTCCAGGAAGGCAAAACTAGAGCATGAAACCTTTCTAGAGTCTCAGTTCAAGCCCTAGGTGCCCTTAAGAGACAACAGGAGTGATGTTGATTGGGGTTTAGCTAACTACAACCATTAGCACTCTCTGCCTGTCAACTATTGGCCAGAGCATGCATTTTTAGTTCCCCCCTCCCCCGTACTGCTCTGCCATTGACTTCTTTGCAATAGTTCATGTGAGAACTTATTTATAATCATAAATTTTATCATTGGGATACATGGCACTTTACATCCCCTTTCAGTCATATTTACCTTCAAATATGGCAGTTACTTATATACCTGCTAATTAATTATCATCACTTCTGTCTGTTTCCTTGCATTTAGATTCAGCCTCTTTGGGTAGACTTTCCTCCATCTCTAGCTTCAGTTTATCTGTTGGTCTGTTATTTTCTACAGTGTAATCTCTGAGATTACCTTTAACAGTCATAACAACAAAACCATATAGTATCTGTCCTTTTTTGTCTGATGTATTTCACTCAGTATTATGTCCTCAGGTTTCATCCACATTGTCATGTTTCAGAACATCATTTCATCTTACTGCTGCATAATATTCTATTGTATGTATATACCATATTTTGTTTATCCACTCATCTGTTGATGGGCACTTGGATTGTTTCCATCTCTTGACAATTGTGAATAGTGCCACTATGAACATCGGTGTGCAAATGTCTGTTCATATCATGCCCTCAACTCTTCTGGGTATATTCCAAGTATTGGTATTGCTGGTTCATAGGGCAACTCAATATCTAGTTTTCTGAGGAATCTCCAAACTGACTTCCACAGCAGCTACACCATTATCCAATCCCACCAGCAGTGAATAGGTGTTGCAATTTCTCCACGTTCTCTTCAGCATTTGTAGTTTCTTGTTGGTTTAATAGCAGCCATTCTTATAGATATGAGGTGATAGATATATCATTGTGGTCTTAATTTGCATCTCCCTTATAGCCAGTGAAGATGAGTAAGTTCTTTGTGTGCTTTTCAGCCATCTGTCTTTGCTATTTAGAAAAGTGTCTATTCATATCCTCTACCCATTTTATAATTGGGTGGTTTGTTCTTTTGTTATTGAGCTGTGTAATTTCTTTATGTACACAGGATATCAAGCCTTTATCCAATATATGGTTTCCAAATGTTTTCTTCCACTGAGTTGGCTGCCTCTTCATCTTTTTAACAAAGTCCTTTGAGGCACAGAAGCTCTTGATCTTAAGGAGTTCCCATTTGTCAATTTTTTCTTTTGCTGCTTGTGCTTTAGCTGTAAAGTTTAAGAAGCTACCTCCAATTGCTAGATCTTGATGTTTCCCTGAATTATCTTCTAGAAGTTTTATGGCACTGGCTCTTACATTTAGTTCTTAAATCCATTTTGAATTAATTTTTGTATAGGGTGTAAGGTAGGGGTCCTCTTTGATTTTTCTTTCTTTTTTTTTTTGGCTATTGAAACCCAGTTCTCCCATGCCCATTGATTGAAAAGACTGTTCTGTCCCAGTTCAGTGGATTTGGGGGCCTTATGGAAGATCAAATGTCCATAAATTTGGTGGTCTGTCTCTGCATTCTCAATTCTATTCCACTGGTCCATCCTTCTATTTTTGTGTCATATCTATGCTGTTTTGACCACTATGGCTTTATAGTAAACTTTAAATTCAGGAAGTCCTCCCACTTCACCCTTCTCTTTTAGGACATCTTTAGCTATTCAGGGTCTCTTTCCCTACCATATAAATTTGGTAACCAGCTTTTCCAAGTCCTCAAAGTACCATGCAGGAGACCTGGGTTCGATTCCTGGACTATGTACCCACACACAAAAAAAAACTCCTCAAAGTAGGTTGTTTGGATTTTGAATGGTATTTCATTGACTCTGTAGATCAGTTTAGGTAGAACTGACATCTTGATGACATTCAACCTTTCTGTCCATGAGCATGGAATGTCTTACCATCTATTTAAGTCATTTTTTCTTTCTTTTAGCAATCTTTTGTAATTTTCTGTGTAAAAGTCCTTGACATCCCTGGTTAGGCTTATACCTAGATACCTGTATAGCTACTGAGTCACTATATTAATAGTCCTTCTAGCCTCTGGTGTTTTGGAGTAGCTAGAAGGAAAAATCTGAGATGATGAAGTAGTAGCTCATGACAAACTCTGGGACCTATTCTGTAGCTGCTTGTTGAAATGTGGTTTGAAAATTATTACGTTTTTCTTTCTTTGCTTTGTATATATGTTATATTTTAAAATTAAAATAGTTTTAAAAAAAACAACTATAATCAGCTGTAGTAATATTAGATAGATTCCTAAAATCAAAATTTGAAAATGTTTCGTAACATAGGTCATTACTATAGCAAAGTTGATAGTTGTAATAACTTTCTCCCAGAGAGAGGCTCTGCCGGAATTTTCTCTCAGTTCTCCAGTCAGTTTAGCAACTGTCTGCCTGTTTTATTTATTACCTAATTCCTTATTAATTGTGACCTGTTGAGAGTTTTGAGGTATTAGAAAAGGAAGATGTGTGAGAGTGGGAAGATGATTGGGAAAAAAAAGTATTTAAGACTTTTTATTTCAGGATATAATTTATTGCAGAGAATAACTAAGAAATGGATAAGCAGAGCTCAGTCTTCTGTGACTGTCCATGTCTTCATATATGACTTGGAAGTTCCCAAATTCAGAATTCCTAGTATTTTTATTATCCCTATTATTATGAACCTGGCCTCCAGGGTAGCACTGAATCATGGTTGTATTCATATATCAGAGCTATATGTAAGAGATATATATGTAAGATACATATATGCATATCAGACATATATAAATAAGAGACTGTGGATCCTGAAAGCCCTGGTTTGTTTTCTTCTTTCCAGCTGATGTAATTACAGCTCTCACTTGCACCACATCTGTGAGTCACTGAGCTTTGAAATTTGCTGGCATGCTGTAGTAGCCTGACAGCCCTTTCCCTGGAGCACTTGTACATCCCCAGGACCTCATTTTCCACTGGATTTACTTTAATACTGAGTGTTACAAGGTCATTTCCAAGGCTGTTACTGTTTCTTCCTCTAATGTTCAGCTAGTTTAATTTTCAGCTTTTATTCTTGGACTTCATTATGCAGGAAGAAAGAAATTTGCTCTAGCAGATAGCATCAAATGCATTTTTCCTTCTCTTCCAATTGGAAAATTGCTTCTAATCAATTTTGTGCTTGGCAATTAGATTGTCCAGAAATATTTGGAAGGATGCTTTAATTAATGGATTTGCCTAACTGTGTGTTTAAGTGTAGTTGTTCACACTTTATTTTGTGCATGACACTGATCTGGTAGATCAGTTTCTCTGTACAGCGTCTGTGGACTGAATCTGTTATTTCTCTTCAGGGCTATCGTGAGTTTTTGTGACAATGCCTTTAGTTGGTTTCCCTAATTTGCTTCTGATTATGTAATAAAAGCCATGATTAGCTTCAGTAAACCTTACAATCTAACTTTCGTGCCCTGAATGCCTGCTGTCTTGTGGTGCCCACCTCTCATGATGTGGTAGTGTGGCAGGAGGCAGCGTTGTCCCATTAGACCTAGAGGAGCAATGTGACCCACTCAGGTTATGTAGGGAGCTGGAGACTCCTAGAGACAGGATTAGACTCCTTCTAGGAGTATAAATAACACAGTCACAGCAATAATTGCTGTTTATTGAACATCAAATAGGTATCAGGCCCCATATTTTGTCTCTAATCCTCACAACAACTCTGTAGAGTTCTACGGATAAAAAACTGAGGCTAGACTTGCCCAGAGTCACTGGCAGAATCAGGATTGAGCCCAAGTCTGTACAAACCCCTGCCGTGTGCTCATTTTACTGCATTGCAGAAGGTATATGAAAACCCTAGTGAATGAGCAAGAGGTAGAAAATCTGCTGAGTTGCCATTCCTGTTTCTTTCTCCATTTGGTCAGCAGATCGTTATTCAGCCGCTGCTTTGTGCTCAGTGAGCCAGACAGAAAGAGGCCTCTGTCCTCAGGGAGCTCTTCATTTCCTGAAGCTCTCCCTCTCACTCTCTTCATATCCTTTTTTGGCTACATCCACTGATCTCTTCTATTACCAGGGTTGTTTTTTTGTTTTTGTTTTTGTTTTTCTTCTTCCTCACACAAAAACGCTTTTTAATTTGTACGTTTAGTCATTGTACACTCTAGGCATTCCTAGATTATACCATCTCCATTACCAGATTTTGCCAGTTCTTCTGCACACTACTTTGGAAGCTTCCTTTCTGTTTCTCCACCCTTGCTAGGACTAGGTAGGTCTATTCAACTAGTATAGCACATGGGCTGGCTGAGTGTGCAATTGCTGTAATGGCTTCCTATGATTTTCATTTAATAACATTTAATGGGAACTTGAAGACCTGGGCATTTGCTGTGTGCTTGCCCTGCATTGCCTTGTGTGATCTCCTCCTCCACTTTAATGAAGCATAGCTGTCATCGTTACCTCCGTGTTACAGAAGAAGAACCCCCACTCAGAGAGCGCCTAAGACCATACTGCTAATAACTGGTGAAGCAAGGGATTGGACTTCGGTTGAAGGACTCCAGAGTGCAGGGCCTTCACCACAGTGTCGCATGTGCTCAGGAATCAAGCCCTGCCCCTGGCTAGCAGGCCGTCATCACCCTTAGCAGGGCCCTCCACTGGGAAGTGCTGGCTGACTACAGAAGGAAGCTATTAACCACAAGTCCAACTCTTTGGTAAATGTACTGAGTAATGGACTTTCTTAAAGGGGGTTGGTACTTTTTTTTTTCCTGACATTTTAAAAGTAATCATCTCCCCAAAAGTGGATTAAATAAGATGAAATGGGTGCCTTTACTGATATACAGGACAGACATACTAGAAATCACAAACAATCTTTACAAAGTCCAAGTTCCTAGAAATACAAAGATAGGTGGTAATGATTTCACATTGGGCCCAGGAGAGCAGAGTTGTTGCTTTTTAATAGTTTAATAGTTGCTATTAAACCAGAATACAGGATTATTCAGCAGATGTCTGTTGAACATTTTCTGTTTGCTGAGCACTGAGAATAAAAGGATGAGTAAGAGACTTCCCAAATTCAGGGAGCTCACAACCTAATGGGGGAGACAGATAACAGGGCATGCAATAATACGATTATGTACAGGCCATGTGGAGGCATAGAAGAGAGACTCTAATCTGACAAGGTTGGGGGACTTAGAGAAGGCCTTCTGGAGGTGGGCCAGAGCTGAGACTTTCATGTCTCATTATGCGAAAGAGTATAAATATGACCCATAAGTATTGTAATTTCAGGGACATTTTAATGGCTTATGAGGATAATGTGGGAGCGTATTTCAAACAAGAATTGTCCTGGCAAATATGCAAAGTATGGTTATTATAAATAACTCAGTAAACTCCCAAGCTTTGCTTATCAGCATTGGACAAGGCAAAATCTTTTTGTGTTTTTTAATGCCCTGCAAACTGAAGACATTAAGCTCTTCTTGACTTTATTCATCTTTATACCCCAGTGCCTGATATAGTAGGGCCTCAGGAAATGTTCACTGAAGCACAGCACCAATTCATGTCCACAAACTTTATGTCTGGGAAACAGTATAAAACCAGAAGTTATAATAGCAACATGCAGTGCTGTGTAATTGCTAATTCTGCTTAGCAAACCATTTAGCTCTGAGTCTCCTAGTGATAGAAACTAAAGAGAAGACATAGTAAGTAACAAGACTACAGTGTCCAAGGGATTAACATCAGTCCGAGATGTGATCGAAATTTCTTCAGTGGATTGTCCAAAGTGGCCAATACCATCTAATTTTCCTAACAAATACAGTGCTACATTTTGTGAAATTTTTTTCTTGTCGTATTCCTACCTCAGTAAAGGCATTCTCATAAAAGTACCTCTACAAGGAGATACCTTTTCTTCTTGCTGCTCTGCCATTTGCTAACTTGGCCTTTGCAACCTTCTTTTTAATTATCTTGCCTTAAATCCTTAGTGTCTTTCCTAGTCCATTCCCAGCTTGTTTCCATTTGGGGCCCTCCTTTTTAAACCCTTATCACAAAATAACCAGGGGAAAGGCAAAGATAAGGCTCAGACAGGGTGACTGGTCCCTTGTCATTTGGAATGTGGGGTTGGCCAGTCCCACCACTGAGTTTTTGAATGGCCTGTACAGGACATGTATCTTTCTTGTCCTTATCCCTCCCAGTCCCCCAGCTTATACCAGTTGTACTAAAACTTTAGGAAAATCAGATGGCAGGGCCATGTTTTCCATTAAGCAAGTCCCCATAGGTAATTATACTTTTCCTTTTTCTACTTTG